>VYZT01010530.1:0-73257 GCA_013400735.1 Pomatostomus ruficeps
CAGATATGAGTGGATAGGGAGAAATCATTGAAAGCAGCCCTGCAAAGAAAGACCCGGGGTTTCTTGTGGACAAAAAGCAGGACATTACCAGCAATGTGCACTCACAACCCAGAAAGCCAGTTGTACCCTGGGCTGCATCCAAAGCAGGGTGGCCAGCAGGTCAAGAGAGTGGATTCTGTCCCTCTGCTCTGGTGAGACCCCACCTGCAGTGCTGCATCCAGCTCTGGGGTCCCCAGCATAGGAAGGACATGGACCTGTTGGAGCGATTCCAGAGGAGTCCACAAAGTTCATCAGATGGATGGAGCACCTCTCCTATGAGGAAAGGCTGAGTGTATTGGGACTGTTCAGCCTGGAAAAGAGAAGGCTGAGGGATGATCTAATTGCATCCTTCCAGTATCTGAAGGGGGCTTATAAAACAAGAGAGAGGGACTTTTTATACAGGCAGGTAGGGACAGGACAAGGGGCAATGGTTTTAAAGTGAAGGAGGGCATGTTTAGATTAGGTGTTAGGAAGAAATCCTTTACTCAGAGGGTGTTATACTGGAACAGATTCCCCAGAGAAGTTGTGGATGTCCCATCCCTGATGTGTTCCAGGCCAGGCTGGATGGATCTCTGAGCAACTTGGTCTAGTGGAAGTTGTCCTCCATGCCAGGGAGGTTGGAACTAGATGGTCTTTAAAGTCCTTTCCAACCCAAACCATTCTATGATTCTAGGAATCTGTGATTCATTCCAAATCTGTTTTTCTTTGAGTGGAAAAACCAGGATAAATCACATAGATACAAGGCTCTAAATGCTTCTGAAAGGTTGCTTGCATGGATTTTACAAGAAGCAGGGAAATATTTCTACCCAGAAACACACAATGAATTCTTCCTCTTCGGAAGGTAGGACTACATAGTAATGAAGATACTACTCTGTATCCATACATACTGCTTCTTCTAGTATGCAGAAAAGATACTAAGGAGGAGGACACCAGAGGTACTGAATTCTTTCTGCTACAGACCCTATAAACCAGTTATGCTCAAGTGAAATACCTTCTAATGAGTAATGGTGACAGTTTCCATTGCCACAGGTAAGCAAACTTAGTTGGAAACAATTCTATAAACAGTGGCTAAAAAATTAGCATGAATACTTTTATAAACACTATAGATTTCTTTCTTATGCAAACCACATGATTTTAGGTCATAACAGTATAGCTGAATTTAAAATACTCTTATTTTGTATAAAACCACAAATTGTATTTTCAAGTTTGCCTATGTAAAAATATTGTGGTAAAAGGTGATTTAAATATATATTTAAAATCAAGTATAGCACTGTTCGTGGTTGCAAGTAAGTGTCACAAATGCAAATAAATGATAACTAGATTTTTTGTGGTGTAGGTTTCTTCCCAATCACAACATTGTAACTAAGCAACGAAAAGAAAATCACAAGTAACCCACATCATGAGGAAACAGATACTATCACAAAGTGTGTAACACATTTTAGGCTGGGCATATACAACAGTGATTCCCGGGTGTTGAAAAAATTAAGATGTATTACAGATTAGAGAGTTTACAGCCAAAAGTAAAGAACTGTAAATACTCTGAGCTCATTATCGGCCTTTACATAATAACGAAGGTTAATATTCAGTCATGGTCTGAATAGTATATTTTTAGAATATACTATTGGGACAGTACATACAATTCCCAACCAACAAACACTGTTCCAGTCCTCTTGGGCTATCATTACAGACATTGCCAACAAGCAAGTTTATTTTCAAATGAAACATATTATTTGCAAACTTCAGCAAATGCAATTAATTCTTTCATTTTTTCTTTCTTTCAGTTTCTGACTTAGGTCAGACATAGGGGGATTACCACTACAGTGATCCTGCTCTCTGAATATACTCACATGAATGTGGTTTTTTCCCTTAACCATCAAAAATTATGCAACAATGAATTGCTGTCAGAAGTCACTTGAAGTCTGTATCTCATCACCATTGACAAAAGTTCCTTTGGCTCCATCCATGACCTTGTAATCCCCTTGCAATTTTCCTGCAAAAAATTAAATTTTTCATTTTCAAAACGTTTTTAAGGAAAGGCTAACCCTAATAAAAAGTCTATTACTTTACCAGAGTACTTAAGAAAAAGCAAGTTTATTACATCTTTATATTTATAACCTTATATTCCCTTATTCCTCTCTGCATAAGAGAGGAATTTTAAAGTCCAAATTGCTTAAAAATCTTCTGCTTTTCCTTTTTAGGTAAGCACCTCTTTACTGACTTCTTTATTACGTTACATGGAAAAGCATCATTATTGCAACTAAAGAATTACATCTTAGGACATGGGCCTCTGCACAGCACACCCACTTCCAAAAAGAACTCCGTTTCTCTAATATCTGCTTCTCATCCTGTAGATGATAGGATATCAGTTTTACAGATCAAGATCGCATTTCTCAAACTGTTTTGTGATCATCTTCTAGGAAAAAAAATCAGCATGACAATATGATTGCAAAACAACAGATCTCTTTCTCATCTTCCAGGATAATGAAACGATCATCTTCTCTCAGCTGAGAAAAGTGTACAATATGCCTTTTAATAACTGCATAATGTGGCAGTGGTTAATATCATTATGGCTGCTCCTACAGTGTTTATTACTTGCAAGCATTCCCATTAACACTGGTGATTGCTGGAAAGATTTCTGTGGCTGTCTGCCACGTAAGGAATGAAGAACCAGGACCTCCAAATTAAAATCAGTTTACCTGCACTGAAAAATATTGTTACTCTTGTGGAAGATAATCCTAAAATTTGTGTTGCACTTATCTATTTTTATTTTAATTTTTTAAAAACATTACTCATGAAACTATTTTTACAGGATTTTTAAAGGCACCTGTTCCTAAAAAGCAACACAGTTGCTTTTTTATAGTATTAGGAGCATTCATATGGGTTATGCTGTCTTTAATTATTGCTCGAACATGAATGTTAATGTTGAGCAGTCAGCTTATCACAAAAGAATTCATATAAAGAAACATATGTGCAAGTTTATGCTTAACTCGTTATTGTGAACAACATGCCTTTGCTTGCAAAAATAAACCAGAGGCCTGAACAATTCTTTTATGAAGATAGCAAAAAGGATGAATCTAGGTCTGGATTCTGAAAACACTTTGAGGAAGCTTCCTAGTCTCTTTAACAGTCAACCCAGATCATTTGACGGATTGGGTTTTATTGCATAAAAATGTTATAACACATTTGATGTGAAAGGCAAGCTTTGGACTCCTATCACTTAAGAAAATTGGACAGAAAATGTCTTTCCCACCAGGTCTGCAACACAAACTGCAGGGCAGCTTCACTTTTCACATCCTTTGCACTTTACTAGAACAAGGAGTCTGGTACAATAAAGACACAGAGAAAGATGGAAAAATAAGAAAAAGTTACTGCCCAATTTACTTCTAATATCACATCCTCCACAGAATGAAAAGGTGACTGTCTGCCTCATCTCCCACCACAGTCTGTCCGCTGAAATATCACCAGAACCCTGGAGAGAAGGAAGGGCATTAACAGTGACTCCAACACTACTATCTCATTATACTTCATGTATGCTGCAGGGTCACACATTAGCTGTGGAAGAGGCCTCTCCAGTTTCTAGTAGTTGTTTCTACAATACAATCCCCGGTGACTTGTCTTAAAGCAGTTGAAAAATGAGATTTCCCCTCCAGGACGACCCTCCTGGGGTAGTAGTACACAACTTAACAGGAACTTACACCTAGATCATATTTCATCAATTCCTCAAATATCTATTTTAAAAGTCTTAATTCTGTGATTCTGTTGATTATTACACCCAAATATTTGCATTAATATTCTTGCTTTTACTCTCAGGCGATATTTTACATTGGTTTTTATTTTGTTCTGGTCTCAATGAATTTTCTGAATCTTTCTAGAGTTAGCTGAGAGGGAAATCATCATTCATAGATATTTCAAACTTTTCTACTATTCCATCTTATTCTTGACAGACACTCTAAGTTCTTGACATAAAATTTATCAAGAACTTTACTATTGTGGACATTAAAGCAAATAGGCAAATCAAATGTAAATCACTTATACAAATCAGACATTTCCAGATTCAGAGCTCTGCTCTGTTTTAGGAGAGCCTTTTCTAACAGGCTATTATTTTATTCATCCCTGTATCACTAAACTACAAAAACCTAATAAATTCTTTCCATTTAAGCTTTTAAAATGTAGCACAGACTGCCAATGTTTCAGTTATTATTGCATGTGTTTTTTTTAATGGAAACAATCCCAAATCATTTAGCATAAACAAGTAACCAAGTAGTGTTCAAATGAATTGAGCAACCTGGTCTAATGGAAGGTTAGAACTAGAGGGTCTTTAATGTCCCTTCCAACTCAAACCATTCTAGGATTCTGCAAGTAAGTCCGAAACAACCCTAGTTCTGTCCACCTAGCAAAAAAAAAAAAAAAAAAAAAAAAAAAAAAAAAAAAAAAAAAAAAAAAAAAAAAAGTATAACAAAGAGTTGGATGAGGAAAAGAAGTTATGAATTATATTAGTTATTATATATGAATTATACATCTTGATTTCTCAAAAATGGAAAAGAATCAAGCAGAAGAAAAATTGAGTTCATTTCCATGCAAAAGCTACGTTGATTTAATTAAGAAAAACTTAGCTTAAAACAGTCTGAAAATTTTAAACAAACCTGGCTCACTTACTCCATTTTTAGTCTTTAAACTCATTGTACCCTAGGAATGTGCAAACGTCATGTAAGGCCAACAGGATAAAAAAACCCAAATCAAACCCAAACAACAAAACGCCAAGCAAAAATCCCCCACAAAACCAGGGGGAAAAAAAGAAACATCAAATAAGATAAGAATTGAATTCCTAATCTAGTTTGTAGAAGATTAGTCTTCATTTGTTATTTAGCCACAAGTTTACTACTTAGAATGGAATTTTATCACCCTGAAAAGGGAGTAATGGAAATAGAAAAAGCACCATAATTGTTAGTATCAGTGTGGTGGCTGCATGGATTGTTTCCTCTTTTCTTTGTAAGTATCAAAAATAGAAGAAAGTGTTATGGTAATTAAAAGCAAATTAAACCATTCCAAATGACACAATGTTTCCTTCAACAACTTTAAGAGCTACAGTGTACACAGCTGAAGGAGGACTAGACACAGTTGTATCAGAGGAATGAAGACTCCCTGTTCTTGCTATCAAGGACTGGCAGTAGCTACAAAATAACTGTCCTGCACTGCTCTGTTTTCTTCCTAAGGGCACCAGAACCAGCTCGCTGACCCCAGGAAACTAGTCTCACATTATTGGCACCTATTTTTAATACTTAGAGGAGCCTTTGATAGCAAAGATTAATCAAGTGCCAAAGGTAATCATCTCAGTTAAAAAATTAAACTTGGAAGTACATAATCATCTCAAAAGCAAGTCATGAACTGAGACGTTTTCCTCCCTCAACTGGCAAAATTTTTTTAATGCGTGCTGCCATCATCCTATCAAAAACATGTGATACAACAAGCATGCAGCTACCAAATAGGAAACTAAGCTGAGTTTGAAATTGTCAGGAGTAGGTCCATATTGTGGAAGCTCCATTACACTAATTGTTAAAAAGAAAGCAGGGCTTGCTCCTCCTCAGGATTGCGAGTACTTGAAGGCTTACAGAATGCATTTGTGTTTCTTGTAAAAACGTAGACATATATAGAGTATATATCTCAGCCTCATTCTGTTGGCTATACAGGCAACCTACACAACTACTTTAGACTCTTATCTGTATTTTACTCAAGCATGTGTAACAGCTGAACAGACTAAATTTAGTGACAGGAATAGTCTCTGAACACAAAAGAGATGTACAGCAGTGTATACCCAAACTTAGTTGTTTATCTGACTAATTAGTCTAAGTCTTAGTACTATACTGCATTTCACCCCAATTAGCTGCAGGAAGCACAAAAGAAAAACATATACTTGCCTATCAAAGCACTCAGTCCCCAGCTGTGATTTGGTGATACCCAGTTCTGACTCTAACTGAGCTGCTCTGTTTCTGAGGTGAGTAAAATTTTGGTTCTGCTCAGCACTGTGAAGTCCATACACGTTATTTAGATAGCAACTGTAATTCTCCAAGCATGTAGCCACATGTAATTACTCAAAATTAAAACGGCAGCTATATGGTACCATGCAATTGAGATTAAGAACACTGTTTTGGAGCAAAATATAACACTATGCAGAAGAGTCCGTTAGGGGTTAACTAAGGAATCAGAAGCAGGTTTTTTGTATCTTCTGCTATTAAGGTAGTCAAGGTACATTGGCCATTTGAAAATGCAGCTAGATATAAAATCACCTCTGTTTAAATACTCTTGGAAAGAATGAGAAAAACTGCAATACTCTCCTGGTCATTTACTCATAGATTATTGTCTACTAAAGCAAGCTGTTCCTTGAGAAACTGAATTTCAGAGTCTTTCTCTTGCTTTGTTCTCTGTGGGCAAAATTCTTTCTCACAATTGGACACAAGCAAAGATTCCAGGTTTTTCATAGATGCTCTTTCATTTCCCAGCTGTTTTCTCAGCAGCTCTGTTTCAGAATGGTATGACTCGTACTTGCTCTGCAGATAAACAAAGATTTTAAAGTTTCAGATGTATGTCTATTAAGCTTACTGACATTCTACTGGGGTAACCTTTTAAAAAAAGATAAAAACAAAGAAAGGAAGTCTGGAATCAATGACAACTTTTGCTTTCACTCCAAGATGGATGATCAGTTTTATATTTTCCCAATCAAAATCTTTTGTTGGATTTATAAGCTCATCCAATGTATATATCTTAATATAAATGTACTTGATACAAATGGCACAATGCTATGAAATATATGGATCAATGGATTCTGTAGACAGAATCATTAAAGAAGAGAAAGGAAGTTTCACATTTTGTTAAGGCAAGAAACTATTGATTAACTGTTTGCATGCAGGAAATAATATGTGGTACTAGAAATCGGTATCAGCATCATCAGCAGAGTCAGATTAGTCTTATTTTACTTATAGGAGCATTGAAATAAACCAAGAGGGAAAGAGAAAATGAATAAAATCCAAACAAAGAGATTAAATATTTATATATCTTGGAGGAAACTAAAAAAAGAATACCTATAAAACCTAGTATATTCCACTGCAAAGGGAACAATGGACATACCTGAGACATAGCTACACATATATAAAAAGAAAATAATTCCAGACATTGAGAATCAGGAAAATCAGTATTGGGTCAGCTACAGAGACAAAGAAAACTGGCTGTTTTAATCTTAGCATAAGTAAGCTAGATGCTATTTTCCCTTCATCTTTTCATGTATGCATTATAGTATGTCTAACTGAGTCTGTTTGGGGTGCTGCAACACTCTTATCTGTATTTTACTCAAGCCTAGTTTACATTAAGCACAATAATGCTCAGCCAAAGGTCATGGGAAATCTATGAACTGAGACAACTTAACAAACACTCCACCTCTCCAGCACATTCCTCAGAAATTTCAGAAGATAACCATTTGTGTGTTCAAAGGAGGAAGATACCGGAAGAACTCAGATCGTAGGCCAACAGAGTGGGGAAAGAGAAAAAAAGCAAGAAAAAGCATTTATCATTTATCAAAGCAAAAGTCAATTTTTTTTTTTCTTTTACCAAACTAAACTGAAAGGTTTCTTCATTCTGAAAGATCCCATTTTCTACGAACTGTCACTCAAAAATCTAGTTCCTTTGCAGAGAAACTGTTTTGATATTCTATATTTATATTTCAGAACAAAAGAATACTGAAAACTATAGACAGAAGAAGATATAGGAAATTAAACAGTATTAGAAACATTGAAAGAACAGTGTTATTCAGAATCAGGTTTAGTTTCCACTTCTGAATATAAATATGTTGCAATCTAGTAATGCAGATTCTGTACTGGAATACTGGGAAAAGTAAGAGCCTTATCTGAAAGTTATACATGGCTGATGGAAGACTAGTGGCTGAAAGACATAGAAAAATTAGTGAAAATTTCCCAGCTTCTGACGTTTCTCCAACTCTCCAACTGCATTTCTGCATTTTTCTTTCCTGAAACTGTTGTTGTTCTCCAGAGTCCCAGCAATCCCCTTCAGAGAAGGATCCAGGAAGGCTTAGCCATACTAGATCTCATAAGAGTTTCAGAGAAATGTCATATGCTGGAACTCTTCCCTACCAAAAGAATCATAGAGAATTTCACAAGGATACAAAAGACATCACACACATCTGGCTGGAACACATAACCGACTGGCAAACAGCAGCTTTACCCACCATGCTTGTAAAAGGCCTAAAGGTTTAAAGAGATGGCTGGAAACCTGTAAAGAACAAGAAATTACCTCAGTTGGAGCAGAGGATGGACAGGTCAGTGATAGAATCATACCGAAAATACCTGAATAACCTGAGTGTGTATGAACAAATTTTCAAAGTTTATCCAAACTGAAGTAAAAAAAAAATTGTGTCTCACACATTAGTTTTGTAGTTTTTGTAAAAATCCAGGTCAACAAAAACTGATTTTTAAGGGAAATTAAGAAAATATTAAAGATATTGATGCTTCCAAAAACTGTCAATCGTTTTAAAGTCCAAGTCAAGTTTCATTGCTAATAAACAACTCCAGTTATTCTGCTTACCTAGCAACTAGATGTAAAATCTAAGGCATCTTCCTTGAAAACAACAGTAATTTTAAGCCTGGACTTTTGAGTATTCATAGTAAAGCCCTGAAAAGCAGTGAAGAAGTGTTCTTTTCAAAGAGTATACAAGACATGCCCTTTGAGGAGTAAGCCCCTGAGAAATGCCAAATTAAACATTTAAAAAATTGAAAAAGTGATCATTCATGATCCTAAAGTATATTTGGATCCCTTAGGCATAACATTAACATAAACTTATTTTTCTAATATATTTCACATACCCTTTCTACCTTCTCTGCTGTGGAAATTAAATGTTAATTTAATCCTTCTTTGACTGCAACTAGTTTAATGCAAAGTTCTCGTGTAGATGTGACATTTGAGAGTACAGAGACTCTCTCCCAATGTATGTTTTGAGGCTCTCCACCCATTTTCACAAGAGAGTTGCTTAAGGCAGAAATAGGAGACTTGTATGCTGCTTCTGGTGTTAAATGCTACAGTAAAGCAATATCAAACTCTACCAAAAATAAGAATTAAAACCGCTTCCAAAGTCCTACAAAATATCTCTATGTACTTTTGGCAAATTTTAAGAGGCCGCAGTAATTTATTCTACAATAAACTTTAAAGTTATTTCTTTAAATATCTCCTGTATATAAAAACTAGAAGAATTCTTGCTTCTGACAGCAAAATTACCTACTGACATTTTAAACTCTATTCCTAGAATTCTATTCCTTCCGCAGAGTTAATAAGGTTGAAAATTCTTCCATGGACCACATTTTATTTTCAGATGAGATCTTCTTATTTTAGCAATAAAATTTGGTTTTGTATGTAGATGATCTGTGAATGCTGAGATTCTGTCAGTCATATTTATACTGCTGTCACCTGTAAGTTCAGGCATGACTGAGAGATGAGAGAGTCACATTAAAGAGGAGTCCACAAGCCAGCAGCAGCAGGTTTGACTAAAAGCATTAAGAATTTTGTACATTTAAAGTTAACATAACCGAGGTTTTTCCTTTCTGAAAAATGTCTGTACTTTGCCTAGTGATATTTATATTCCTGGTCAGTCACTTTCAACCCCTTAATTTTCAGTGGGTGGCAGAATGAGTGTGGGAGGTTACCAGAGCAAAGTGAGAGGTAAGGCACTGTGATTTGCTTGAAGGATTTACTAGGAATGACATCCAAGGGGATTATTGTATGGGACCATATCACATTAATTCTAGCTCCATTTCACCTAAAAAAAAGCACAAGGAACACAGAGCACTGCTGAGCACATTAAGATTTTTGAATACAAATTTTAGTGTTTTAGATACTAGCCTTGCTGTATGAACTGGGACATGACATTTGGAATTCTGACCCAATATATTCACATAGTGCTCACAAAGAGGCCTATTTATTTCTATACTTAATAGCAGGCATGTGAGGAGGAATTAGGAGGATGAAATGTCTGCTGGTTTCAGGCTTGTTGGAGACACTAGAACCATGTACCAGTTTTACTGTATCTGAAAGGAATGTCACAATCTGCCACACCATCCTCCTGTGCTGTTTTGTTATTGCTGTGTTCTTATCCACTTTCTGAACAGCAACAGTTTGGTTCCTCAAGAGTATCTAATGTTCTTGAGTACCCCTCAGCAGCTTATGTGATATTTAGGAAGCAGAGATGATCTGCAACAAAAACTGGAGAGCCCCCAAAACGTGTTTATATGTTCATAACATATTTCCAAAGCCAAGCTGTAAATTTTCCGCTAAGTTCTTCAGATTTTCAAGTGTGAACAGGCTCTTCGGGACATCTAATGCAGTGGAAAGAAGGTTGAGAAGCTCAAAGGAAGAAGAGCAGGGACAGGAACATGACACGTGACAAAGTACTCAATATGTTTCAGGTAGGCTGTGGAGTTGTGTGTGGCTTTATGCTTTAAGTCATTCCAAACATGAGAGCATTTAATTTTTTTGTTTTCCTTGAAATTCATTATTATTTTTTCAAAAGTTTTTTTTCCCAAGTGTGACTAGTGGAATTCTAACCATATTATTATATAAAGTCAAAATCCATGCAGTTCATGGTGGAAAATCTCCCTAAAATACAAGGGGCATTAAACATTTTAAAATACTACCAGACCATTTCAAGGGTGAACTATGGAAAGAATGATTTCAACTCACTTGCTCCATCTGTGTATCACGGAACTCTATTTTCCCTTCCAGCTGTGGCTCTCAGACTGCACTGATCAGTGCCAGTCTAACAGGAAAAGCCTGTTTCTGCTTCATGGCGTTTTGCTTCCCAACTTTCTCCTTGTTCATGGGCTTTGTGGCAATTCTCCAAGAGCTCGCAGTCCTCTCTTCTAACACATAAGGCTTGTTTATTTAATAATGTACAGTAAGCTCCACAAAATAGGGGTATCTATAGATCTACAGATATTCTCTTGCGACTGAAGAGGTATTGGATAGTCTCTTTCCACTGAAAATTTTGCCATTTAGCCAAAACATTGAGAGACGTCTCAAGAACAGGAATTTTGTTCAAGATGGCTACATTTTAATGAGCAAAAGGCATCTTTTGAGAATGGCTAGGTTAACATTTGACATACAAGGTATAGCAATATAGTGCAGTAATATTTCTTTTTACTTTAATCCCAAAAAGTAACAAAGACAAAAGAGTACCAAGTCTCTGTATTATTCCCTGTCTGATCTTTTAAGTTTAATAACACACACGTGTGTGTATATATATATAACGACAATGAAATATACCACATTAATTTTGTACAGCAAAAACAGCTATGAAAGTGTGTTCAAAGTACTAAAACCAGATCAATAGAATGCAAACAAGTTTTGGCTAGGAAGCAAATTCTTCCATGGAGATGTCATTAAAATTATATTTTTAGTTAAAAACCAACAGCTTTAATTCATATACTCACTTAAGACTTCAGCACATCCTTCAACCTCACAATATCTGTGTTTGAATCAACTTCATATCATCAAGGTCATTTTGGTACTTTGCTAGTTTTTTATATAGTACCTATGAAGAAAAATTTTTCCATAAGGTTTAAGTATACTTCTTGTACCTTTAAAAAAAGAATTAGTGTGTATCTAAGGTCTATGGCTTTATTAACTACTTTTTCTAAGGCTATGTAAAATGTAAATTATGTGTATTTCTAGAACCCAAATTTTTCATTTGTGAAAAATATTTTTTTTATTTATAAATAATGCTAAATCTTCTTAGAAAGAAGAAAAACGTCCATAAAGGAATGTAGCAGTTAAGAAGAGAAATACAAATGGTTTATTTAGCAGCTAGATTGTCATAAAAAAACAGCCTGTCCCATTTAACATGCAGAGCTCAGTTAGTTACATCTTTTTTTACATTATAGTTTTTTAAAAGCCTACATTTTAAAAAGCAAAAGACAGATAAAAAATTAAGTAATTTAATTATTAGTGAATTGCTTATATCCTAATTAATAAGTGGTTATCTCCCAATCAGGAGAAATAAAGCCACAGTTATTAGGAGAACAGACACAGAATTTCTGACAACTATTGCTTGAGAAAGAGAACAGAACAAGGAAAAAAAGAACTGCAGAAAGGCTATCTTGAACTGCACAGTTCAGGAACTTCTGTACAAAATTACTAGAACTCAGCTGCAAGAACTGGGGGAAGGTGTTGTGGTGTGGGGAAGGCTCTATGGAGAAACCCCTATTCCTGTAGCAAAAAGGCTGTGAGTTACTGAGAGGTGTTCTGGAAATTTGTGAACTTTTCCAGTAAAAGTGAAGAAATGATAATACTTTAAATACTTGGAGTGTCACCTCAATTAATGGAAGAGCCTAGAAGAACCAAGACATATTCTAGAGGCAATCCTACTAAAAAGTACTTCATGCTGTAAGACTTAGATTTTTTGTTTCCAGCTGCTTCTATAAGCATCAAGGTATTGTAAAGAAAACTGTGAAGCTTTCAAAAGTAGCTGGGAGTAACAGAAGGCTGTGTTCTGTACCAGCTGGCATCATCCTTATCAACTGTGATTCCAAGAGAAGGTGAAGAAGTGATTCCCTGGTGAGCCTCTGGCAGTCAAAGCCACTACCAACCTCACCTTTTCTGGGAGGGCACTTAGGAGAAACAATTAGTATGTTTTGGAGAAAAGTTATTTAGAATGCAAATGGTCTCACCTAAATTTTGGTCTCACCTAAGAATTAAGTACCTGACCTAAAAAGCCATTAGCTATACTACCTCTATAATGAAGGGAGAGAGGCAAAATTGGTCACTTTAAAAACTGGGATGGCATGAATCTCCTGGAGAACCTTTCTCCACTTAAAAGGGAGCCTTAATGACTTAAAACTTTTATATACCTGACATGAGGTACAGTTTATTTGCTCCTTTAAAACCGAGTGGCACTTCTAGAGGAAGAGAAAGTCAAGCGAGCAGTAGAGTAAGTGCACACATCAAGTACCAGAAAACCTAAACAAAGGCAAGAATATGAATAAAAAGAAAAAATCCAGAACATTACAGTGATTAACTCCTACAGGTATTAAGCTAAATTTCTAGCTGCTTGGAAAACGTATCAGTGCAGAAGTATTGTGTGTGCATGAGACGACACTTGAAATATTTTAACTCCTTTCATGAGGACTTGCTCAGAGATAAATAACACAGTATATAATGTAAGATTGTATTATAACCCCCTATTTCAAGTTTCTTTTATCCAAAAGCCGCTCTTGAAGAAACATAAATACAATACTTTTAATAAGTATTGTATTTATGTTAAAACGTGTACTGCGTTGAATTATTAGCAAGTCAAAATCATAAGTTTTAAGTACTCTAGGCCAGTCACAGCATACTATAAGAAATACTTGCTGCTTCCTTTATAGTATTTTTCCATATAAGTGATAATTATAGCTGCCTTGTTGTTTTTTCCTGTAAGATCAGGGGAAAAGCCCACTAATTAGCTGTTCCTCAAGACAAATATCCAAACCATTGCATAAGAATAGCTGGTCTTCTTTACACAAGTGAGCTGAGCAATAAGGGGAAAATCTGAGTTTGAAACATGAACTTAAAAACTAGTTGTGGATTTATTTCAGATGAGGACCCACCAATTCTCTGTACTATTTCAAAACAACACCACTTTTCTTTCTAGTCAAGGGTTCCCTCTACAAATATACCTGAATTTCTTGCTTAATATTAGAAAGATGCTCTTGTAGTCTGTCATTCTCCTGAGCTAGTGATTCTCTGTTCTTGTTAGTCTGAGTTCTCTGCTGGTTTCTTGCAGCTCTTGATGCAAACTGGTAATACCCTTCTCGCAGATGGAGACTTCTGCAGCAGATCTTCTAGGCAGCAAATAAAAATTTATTCAGGTTTGACAAACTGCCCAACCCTGTATAAATTATAGGTTTTCCAGTATTTTTTAAGTCATGAAACAAAACTGTAATACATTGGCACATCCTATCATTCCATTTGTTATTTAAAGCTATAAATTAATCAAAATTTTACAATGATCTTGAATTTTTGTCCTTACTTCGTGGAATGCTCCAACTCTGAAATCAGGACCTTGAAATCTGAAATAATTCTCTCCTTGAAAAGAAATGCAAAATTAAAATAAAGCTCTCACCACTGCTGAGTATAAATGTGAAAAAATTGAAAGAATATTATTTCTTTTTATTCAGCTAGCTGAATAAACTCCCTATTTAATGCAAAACGGATTGTGATTTTCCAAGTTTCATCATATACTGTTTTGGGCTGAAAGTTCTTTTCTTTTTTTTTAATTTGACAAATAAAGGAACAAATGTTATCTTCTTGCAGAATATAATAATTTTAATTAATTTTTTAATCCTTTGTTTCTAAATATAGCATTTGGCTCAAAGTCACAAACCTAAATGAGGTCTTCTACCTATTAGGTAAGTTAACACAGCTCTTCTATAACGAATAAACTACTAGTCTTGTCGTTTTTAATTGATAAAAAAAGAACTCCATCACAAAGTTGTTGTAAGGCATGAGAACCCTGTCAGGGTGCCCCAGCCAAGTTATCTTCAGCACCCTTATCAGGGCCTGAGGAATGCAAGCAGTTCTAAATTGGGAATGAAGACGGTAGAAGAGAGAATAACAAAAACAGGTGAAGAGGGACGGCACCATCCTGGACTGAGACCAATCAGGTGTCCTGAAAGGTGCATGCAGGGCGCGTGGACAATGCGGGAGACCCAATCAGGTTGTGCGTGATCGCGTGAACTACAGTTGTAGAAATGCATAAGAATGGAGTAATGTAAACAATAAAGGGACTCTTGCGAAATCACATTGATTCGTTGTACGAGGGTCCCGTGCTCCCGCACAAAGTATATTACTTTACTCCCTTGTCTTTGGACATAGATACTAAGAGAATCATAGGCTTAGAAAATGTCTCTTACTGGAGACAAAAGAGAGGTGAGAGACAGCCATCTCTTCTCTAAAACATACACAATTTTACAATTTACTGTCTTAAAAATGAAAAATCAGTGCTTAAGGCAAGATATCCTGCAATAATTTTTCTTCAAGATTTTGTTTAAAAACCAATGCAAATTCTTACATTAAACCACAACAGTTTAAAAACACCTTATTTAATTTATCCTAAATCAACATCCATGCCACTTAAGCTGAAGTGAAAAACAAAGTTTCATAACTAATAATTAAGCAGTTTCATTATATAGATTGAAATCACACTGTGGAATAAAATTTAAGACGAAAAGAACATATTTCAGATGTTTCTTCAATGACAAGCAAGGCAATATTATTTAGTATCCTATTTCTTTAACATCACAGGACCCCAAGGAAGAATTCAGGCTAACTTTTATGACAAACAAAATAATTTTTTGGCTAATTTTCTCCACTTTGGGAGAGTACATAAAGTTTCCTCTCTCAGAAAGTATAAGTGATACAAAATACCTAAACTGAGATAATCAGACAGGTGAAACCTACTGCTGCTGGGGTCAACATGAGCTTTATCGTTGCCCTTAAACTGGAGCAGAACTAGACCAGCATGCAGCACTGCTGTAGATACCAATATAAGATAGGTGCGATGGCCCAACAGATCCCTCTATTTACTTTTTATGACCATTTAAACATTAGAACATACTTTAATTGCCAGACTTTCCTCAAAAGTAGCAATCCCCTCTCTTCCTTCTTCCACAAAGTCTTGCAAAGATGACTTCTCCATATTAAGTTGTGCAATTGTTTCTTTCAAAGCACAGATATCCTCCTGTTGTACAAGACTTTGTCTTGAGAAGTTATGTGGATGCAATCAGAAAGGTCTCACTTTTTATTCATTCAAGCCATTTGAAGTTAAAATTCTTTTAATACACTTCTAAAGCATAAAAGAACAAGGTGGAAGTTCTCCTTCAAGAAAGCACTGAAGCATGCACCTTTTCAAAATATAGTAATAATAATCTATAAATTATATTTATAGAACTGGATTCTTATTTAGATCAGGGCCTTAAATCACATGGCTCAGAACAAATCTGTTTTTCAAGAGCAAATATTTAGATCATTAACAATCACTTTCTTGGATATTATAACAAAAGTTTAAACAGAATTACTACAGACAGAAGCAACATGTAGACTGCAGCATGTAATTGCAGATGAAGTAAGAGACTGTTTTCCTGATGTTACCGAGGAGGTATTAAACTGGGACGAGTGGCCGATACACCAGAGGGTCTCGCTGCCATCCACAGGGACCTCCACCAGCTGCAGAAAGGGGCTGAGAACAACCTCATGAAGTTCAACAAAGAGAATTCCTGAGCCTAGGCAGGAACAGCCCCCGGCACCAGTACACACTGGGGGCCACCCAGCTGGAGCGCAGCTTTGCAGGAAAGCTGGGGGTCCTGAGGGGCACCATGTTGAACACAAGCCACCAATGTGCCCTTGCTGTAAAGAAGGCAAGTGGTATCTTGCTCTTCATTAGGGAAAGGGTCACCATTCGACAGCTGTAGTTTTGGAAGAACGTATTCCTTGGCGCTACAGGAACAATAATCCTTGTATCCATCTCCGTTACTCTCATAGTATGAAAAAAGTGCAACATGCAATGCCGGATATATACTACAAAATACTATAAAGCATCCTTTCCTGATTTCCACCATCAGTATTTCATGGTGCAGAGTAGTGCTACCACTGCCTTAGTGAACCACAAATATAACTGATATGCTCAGACACTGCAGACTGGTACCAGCACACACTGTTCTGCTGACTGTGTGTGCTGTCACTGAAACTTACACTTACCAGAGCTCTGTCGCATAATTTTAAAATGCAAAAACCTTTCAATAATGAAAGAAAACAAGAGTTTTGCACTCAAAATGTTAAAACTTTCAGAAGTGTATTTATTTGCATTCAATGCCTTTTCTTCAAACCCATTAAAAAAAAAAAGAAGAGTAAAGAATATGAAAATTAGCCTATTGAATTTTATTATAAAAATTGGATCTGTCACTCACCAGTTTTTCATCTAAAAGCATAATTTTCTCTTGGCTAAGTTGCATTTCAAGTTTTTTCTTCACGAGGCTTCACTGAGTCTCTGAAAGATTCAGTTCTGTCTTTTCATTCAATAAACTAGAAAAGCAGAAGCATTAAACAGGAGAATTCAGACATTGGCATATTAATTTTTTTTCTTTCATAAAGGTCACTAAAATTTCAAAAGACAGGGAAAAATAGAGATTCTTCTATTTTAGACTATTTGGGATATTTTATTAATGTTAACTTTAATCTCAGTATATTAAATTCTGAATAATCCTGTAAAGGATTACAGAAAAGTAAGAAGAATTCTTTGCAACAGGTGATTATAAAAAAGTCACAAAAATAATTTTAAAAATTCATCCCTTGGGACATCCATTGGAATGTCTGATCTGTATCAAGTTATAACCAAGTTAACTGTCCAAATGTAGTAATATTAATGGTTCTCACACTGTTCAAGAAACTGAAAAGAATTATCAGTCTGGTTTGGGGGTGGAAAGAAAAAGATCTTTCAGTAGCAGCAACTAGTTTTCAACAATCCAACAGTATTCATAAACCTGACCATATATTATAAAGCAGCAGTCACTGACCAATGTTTTATTCCCTAAAGGCTTTGACTGAGACTAGTCCTACTGTGCTCCTGAACATGGTTAGGAACTCCAGTTGAACGGCAGACCATAAGTCCTATGCGAAGATTCAGTTTTATTTCCTTTCATGAAAAGGTTCCAAGAAATGGATCTTTAAAACTAACAACACAACATTCACTACTTTACGCATGTCTGCCTGTTTTTATTAAAAAGAAAAAAATTAAAAATGAAAATTATTTATATGCAATTTACCAAAACCCATCAATCCCTGTAGCTTCTTACAGAAAGTTCTTAACCCTAAATGAAATGAATTTTACTTTTTCACTGAAGATGGTTTCCACTATATCATTATATCAACGAGACAAGAACATTTACATATAAATAGGAAATGAGGAAAACAATTTCATTCCAAAAAGAAGGATGTCTCATAAGCAGCTTTCCTAAATTCCTTTTCCTGTGAGCTATACAACAGTTATGAAAAACCAGTGAACATAAGCTGATGTTACAAGTCAAATTAATGCAATTACATACTTTTACTTACCTAAGAGAAACATATTCAGCTTCCTGTCAACTCAGCTCAGTTTCAGAATCCAGTACTTGTCAATCTTTTCAACTCCGTTTCCAGAGAATCAATGGTGTCTTTCATTAGTGTCACTTTGGACAGCTGTTCTAACTGTTCACTATCTAACTATAAATATAATCAAACATTAACAGCTGAGAGGAAAAGAAAGAGCTGATTTATAGAATTTATATTATTTCAAATTTCACTCTGTTTTTAGCACAAATCTTTTGCTGAAGTAGAAATAGTCCAAGCATCTCATTTACTCAAGGCCTGACTCAGTCTACTAAAGACAGTTGGCAAAGAGCTGAAATGTGACTTTCACTTCTTTTGAAGGTAAATCAATTTCCCATCTTTCAGATCTCTAGGAATATTTTCATGTATTCATGTACATTTTCAGTTGGTAATTATGTCTAAGGGCAAATACGCTTGTCACTGATCAACATTAAAAGTTTTTAGTGCAAAACAACATAAAAGAAAACATTATGATCAGTGTATGAAGGAAGAAATCACAGTTTGGGACACAACATGACCAAGAACGGCTTTAGGTCTCTACTAAGTCACTCAGCTATAACAATAACTGGGTATAGAAATTACTGTAAAACCCTTGCATAAAGCACTATGTAACTGAGTTACCACCATGAGGCCTTCAGGTCTGTAGCTAGAAAAAAGAACAGATCCAAAGCCTCTTGCCCAGACTCCAGCAAAGCTGGTTTGAAATCTTCAGTTTAAAGAAACCTCTATCTTTTTATTAAAATGCTTACACTTAACACTCAAAGGATTGTCCTTTCTAAATTATTTGAAACACCTCTTTTAAGGTACAAAAATTCTCACCTTGTCCCTCTCCTCACTTACCAAATCTTTCAGTATTAATTTCTATGTTACTATAATCAAAGGTCAGGCCTCTAAAGAGCAAGTCAGTAAGCCTCTGGTATACAGAGGCTTTTTCAATACTAGTGCCATAAATTTCATGATGATGTATCGCCCTCAAAGGGTATCAAAAGAACGGAAGGAATAAGATGATGCACCTAAAACGGGGCTCTCAATACACACTACATGTCATAGGTAGACGTGTGATTAAAGTTAATTTACTACTCAGAGCTATTTCAGCCTACAGTGTATTCTTCATATCATATGCACTCAGTTCAATATTATAAACTGTGGTATTATAAGCTTGATAGGATTTTAGAAGGCTGAGGGGGAAAAAGAAGATAAACCAGAATTTATAACCACAAGATCTCGAAGAAAGATATACTACAGAAATCAATGTTAATTTATTTAAAAATCAAGTTCTACCAAGACTATAAGTAAATTTAAGATTTATATTCATTTTATTAATGTTTTCATGTTCTATTTTAGTGCCATATGTTAACAAACAATTGCACACACAACTTAAACCATATTAAATACAACATGCCAGAACAGTGCAATTACACTTAGCTTTGAAGCATCAGTCTTTGTAATACACAGTCATAAGATAATTCACATTTGAATGGACTCCAGGTCTCAAGACTAAACCCCTTCTCAAAGCAGGGCCAGCTCTGAGGTCAGGCTGCTCAGGGTTTTGTCCAGTCCAGTCTTGAAGATCTCCAAGGCTGGGGACTGCTTGACTGCCCTCATGAGAAGCAAGTTTTTCCTTGTATTCAGCCTGAATCCTTCTGGTTTCAACAGATGCCCATTGCTGCTCCTCTTTCCACCAAGCACTGCAGTAAAATGCCTGTTTATGACTTCTTCATGAGTACTGGCAGGTAGGGCTTATGTCCATCTTTAGCCACTTCTACACCTGGTGGAACAAGCCTATCCTAACCTAGATATAAGAACACTGTGGGTAATAGTGACAAAAGCTTGGTACAGTCTTAAAATCACTGAATCACAGAATGGTCCTGGTTGGAAGGGATCTTAAAGGCCATCTTGTTCCACATCCCCTGCAATGGGCAGAGACACCAGGTTGCTGAGTGCTCCGTCCAGACTGGTCTTGGACACTTCCAGGGATGGGGCATCCACAACTTTTCTGGGTAATCTGTTCCAGCATCTCATCACCCTCCCAGTCAAGAATTTCTAACTTTTATTTAATCTAAATCTGTCATCGTCCAGTTTAAAACCATTCCCCCTTGTCCTGTCACTCCATGTTCTCGTGAAAACTCCCTCTCCAGCTCTCTTGTTGGTACTGGAAAGTGCTAAAATATCTGCCCCAAGTATTCCCTTCTCCAGGCTGAACAACCCCAACTCTCTCAGCCTTCTTTGTAGGCCAGGTGCTCCAGCCTGCTCTGATAATCTTCATGGCCTCCTCTGGACTTGCTCCAACAGGTCCATGTCCTTATTATGTTGGAGACCGCAGAGCTGGACACAGTCCTCCAGGTGGTGTCGTCCCAGAGCAGAGTAGAGGGGAAATGGTCTTGGTAAATAACATCCACAACATCAGCCTGTTGTTTCCTGATAGCATCCAGGTTGGTCCTGCAGGATTAACCATGAACATCACCTGTATTATATCAGCAATTCCATAAAGAATTATTTTCCCTTACATTATGAATAGTAGTTTCAAGCTCTTCAATTCTCTGCTCCAAATGAGCCTTTTCATTAAACGCAGTTTCTTGGGAAATTTGTATCAAATAACAGCAACAACAAAATCAAGTATAGAACAAATCTCAACTCACCACAGACTTGTAAAGCAATTAATTCTCAGGACCAGAACAGAAATCCTTAGCAACTTTAATTACGCTGATAAGTAGTTTCCATGTTTCAAAAACCCGTGGAGAGGGGCTGAGGTGGGATGAAACAGAGTCAGACCTGTAACTGTTCCCTGAGGCTATCACGTTCTGTCAACATCCTTCAGACATCTGACAGTGCTGTATCCCTTTCTATCTTCACATCTTAATACAGCTTGAGCTGTCACAGTACTTTTGGGAGTCCTGGGGCATTTTATAACTTTCTGACAAAGCTGGGAAATCATCTCCTGTACCTGTTTTTAAAAACAGCAGCATAACAGAAACATGGGATAGATAATCAATATATCACTGTGACCTGTAGTTGCTAATACAGAGTATCCCAGGAACTGTAATATCAAAGATGAAGTAATTATTTGTGCACACATTCTTTGATTCAGGAAAGCATTTTTAACTCAGGACAGCACTTACAAACTTGTATTGAATCGACAGATTCAAATCCCAGAATTTCCATAACTTTTTTTCTATTTTTTAAACAAATACTTTGCATTCTTTCTTTTTTCATACAAAACCAAAAGTAGAATTTTTTCTTGCACATTACCTTGTTATTTCAATTAATCATACAAATATAAATAAAATTGCCTGTTCATAAAAATTGACAATTTTTTCTCTCTCAGCTGTTAAAACTTTGAAGTCACCCGGAATTTCTGCCACACGATACTCATATATTTTCAGTGTTGACTCAGGTTCTTCATTTTCTCTCAATATTTTCAAGACTTACAGATCAGATACGAATATGGTGATATAAGGTTAAAGTAGAGAAACAAACCTTGAAACACTTTCTTATTATATCTGGTTTGAAAACTTCTGTTATTGGCCCATTCCCATCTTATGCATCCTTCTGTTTACAATCAATTAGTTTTATTTTGTGGTAGTTACAGCTTTATTAGTTTAACATGAGATAAACTGACATTCTAAGAAATACATTCCTCCTCTTCCAAAGTGATTTCCCAAGCTCACCTGGATGGATGATTTTTTTTTTTTTGACATGCTGCCACAAGCAGAGGTTTGCTTAGGACTTTAAAATGTGTTTCTTAATACCTTCGACAAATTCTCAGTCTCACATTTATAGTAGTCTCTGTCCTTTTCCAATGATCTAGTAAAGCCTTGAAGGGGACCTCCCTTGCTTTATTTCAGATTCTGTTTGTAAAATAACCTGTATTAGCATAAATGAGAGAATGCATTCACTGAAATAAAATTTCGTAATTATTGATACTTCAATGTAAAATGGATAAATATACTCTTCAAAATGAAGATTAAGCAGATATCTAATTAAAATAAATATCCATATAATACTTTAAAGTAACTTCTGAATGTCTGTATTTTCTCTTTTTCATTGTATTGCAGAATATGTCTGAATGTCCTTCTAATATGGATCTAACAAGAAAGAAAGGGACATAAAAGCTAAATGTTAATTAACTTGAAATATATCTGTTCAAAACTAAGAAGGACAATTAAATAGGTTTGTACTGGAATATTTAATGAATATTTAAATATGAAAGAAAGAAGGCCACCGCATTTGTTTAAGGTCCATGAAAGGTGAATTTTTGCAATGGAAATAAAGTAATGTGCAAGTAAGTATTGTTGAAATCCAGAAAGCCATGTAGGGGCCTAAAACAGATTGTGAAGATAAACTGCAATTCTGAAATTCAAAATTGCATGTCAAATCCCATTTGTTTAAGAGTAATTTCATTTCGAGCCTCTACAAAGAGTAATTTCTAGAAAGTGATTCCTACAACCGATTTTTGGCATTCATACTAAAATTAATCATGTCCTAGGAGTACCTCTGATGACAAAAACAGCCTAGGTATCTATTACAATCATCATCACTGCTGACATATCAATTAGATTAGGTGAATCCCACCCTAATACTCTGTTCCCTCTGAAAGAGGCACTCTGAAGTTCTGCAGTTATATGCACTGCCCTAGTCCTAGGGAAGGGAACAGATCAGAGCAATCAAGCAATTGGCACCTTCAGCACCTCACTGAGCACCGAGGACTCAAATTTACACATTGAATTTACACATAGTATTGGCTCACTCACAATACTACTTTTACCAACTACTGAAAGCACATTTTGGAAAACATGATAATATTTATATATCCTATAATATATACTTATCCTACATTTGCCATAAAGTGGCAAGAATTTACTGCTGTGACACATTTCAGCACCATCCTCTAAATTGCAAGAACACAAACCCATCGCAACTGGGATTCAGCTTCCCATCAGGACCCCTCGCTCCCATCTTCATGCAGCACTGGAGACCCCTGCAGCAGCACTTGTCGCAGGTCCAGGAGCACTCAGTCACCAAACGTTTTGGCACACTCAGACACCACGCATTGCTGTTTTGAGTGAAATTATTTGAAGAATTCTTTTAAAGCACCTTTAACCCAAACCTCCTGGGCCCACACATGGAGCCTTGCCTGTGATTAATGCAAGAGCCTCAGCAAAAGGCAGGGAAAGGCAGCACGAGCAATGCTTACAGGTCAGAAGATTTCAGAGACAAAGCCAAGCAGCCAAGTCTTGTCAGTCCAGCCCCATGAGAGAGATGGGTATTCTAAAACTGCCACAGCAGATCAGGCAGGACTGGCAGTGAACTCAGGCAACTCAACCGAACACCTCTACTCTAATTAGGTTAATCTCTTCCAGAAACTAATATCCAAGGAGACACTTTTACAGATGAAAACTCTAGCAATTGTCACACAATCTCTCTGGCCTGACAAGAACAAAACAAGTGTTAGATAAGACTGACTTAATCTTGTGAAAATATCGTCCCTTAATTAAACCTTATCTTCTATCCAAAACCCATCTGATTTATGTATCTATTTGTAAGACTATGTGCCAGTTGTATCATCCAGAATAAATATTACGCTTAGTGCGACACTTGTTTCTTGACAGTGTCAAACATTAGCTTTGCACATATGACAAAACCCAGACTGCACTCATTCCTGATTTTTAATGCCAGGACTGGTTTACAAACATTGTGAAGTTAAAACATCAGAGTATTACAAGGTTAATTATGCTTTTCTTTATTCCACCAACAAAATCATTTGAGAGAAATTACTTCTTATGCTTTATTATACCCCAAGATAGGAGTTCGTATTTACAGTACCTCTAGCTGCAGTTATCTTCTTCTTGGAATAGCACAGACAGGGACAAGCAGACTGGTGCCTTTAGAGAAAGTGATAAAAAAAGGGTAAGGAAGCCATGTGAACCCTGTGACTCCTATTGCCTGCTCATGGCAAGGATACAAACAACCTTTGAAAGGGGCTGCTTTAGGTAGTACCAAAGCCAAGCAGAGAAACCAGACAAAACATCCTCTCTTTCCTGCTAGCCACTGGCACAGGTTTTATATTCTGGAGACAGTGCAGGGTGAATAATGGAGTTTTTTGGCAAGCAGCCACTATTAAGCATTCAGGGATACAGCTCGACTTTTCAGATATTAGGAGTGAATAAGAATAACACCTCTGAAATACGATCCCCACCTAAAGCCAGAAAATAAATTGGAAGATTTTAACTTCCAGAAACAGAGCAAGAGAAACAAGTCTTCTTTTCCTTCTCCCCATTCTGGTCTTCTTGTAAATCTTACTTCCAGATTTTGGCATGGTGAAAGAGGAGACTGCATTATCATGTTTATCTCCAAAAGAGATGGGAAAAGGGCATTCATGTTTTCATAACTTTAACAAAATTATTCGTAATAAAAATTCATTTTAGGAGTGAAACTATACATTTTTAACTGCTTTTGTTCTGGTATATCTAAGGTATCCCCTAATGGACATCTGGCAAGTTACCTTTTATAACTTAATACTGTTAATGTTGTGCAGAGCAGTTGCATTGCTTTTTGTATACCAAACAATGCATTGCCAATCAAAGAAGAGATTACATTCATACACAGGATTGTTTTCAAAAGTGAAAATAATAATTGCTGTATTTTACAAATATGTGATTTACACAACAGTAGTTGGGGCATAAAAAATTTTAAACGTCCAATCCAGAAGAGATAAATAAACTATGGTATGCATTTACAAATTCATATTTTTTGCTTATTGTCAGAATATTTCTAATTATCTTGCTAGATTTGTCTTCAACAATAGGAAGGCATTTATTGTTGCATGTATATTTCATCCTTCAGCATATCAGAAACAGACCTGTGACATTTTTATCTGTCCATCTAGTATTTTGCACACTTTACATTTTTTAGCAAATTATGGTTCTATGAAAACAGTTTTTGACTAGCAAAACAGAATGCAACAGCTCACTGTAGGTTTTTAGGGCCACCCCGTGGCAAAATGACATATTACAAACGCTCAAGAATCAAGTGCCAAAATGGAGACAAAAGGTCTCGCATTTTCTTTGGGTTTTAGTAACATTGGATGTCTCACAAGATGCATTCCCATACCTCTGAGCAGTGCAAGAGTGCACAGGTTCACTTTTGCATTTTGTCAGCTGTCTTCAATGTTGATTTCCAGCACATTTTTATGGACAAAGTCCACATGTTTTCTACCTCGCGCATTACAGAATAGTTCACCCCAGTAAAAAATTATCACCAGTCTAATTCAGCAAAAGGTTATGCCCATTTCAAATTGCTTAAAACAATTCCCAACGTTTTCTTTTTAATGTGACAGTACAAGACTCCAAGTGCTGGCGCACACATCACATCAAGTTCCTTTTAGAGTCTGTTTCTCTCACTAATCACCACCAGCACACATGTTGTGATGGTTTCATACTTTTTATTTGCCCTACTACATCCACACAGTTCTTTTAAGGCAGAATGGAAGACAAAGGCATGCAGCGTGCCTTTTAGAAACACACATCCATGAACAAGAGAAATACAGCACATATTTGCCCACAGGGATACTATTGTGGATGAAAAACTTCAGCTAGCACTGAACAGTGTTGCACAGTGTAAGCACAAACAATAGCTTTTGGAGAAGAATTATAGCTAAGGTCTGTAGACTTTAAGAATGGCTTAAATACAAATCTGAAGACAATCTGCTGCCAGCAATACATCTAGTCTTTGATCACTTCCCAGCTTGTTAATGAATTATGCTATCAACGTTTAGCTTCTGTATCTTCATGAGTACCATACAGAGTTTCTGTGTATTTCACAAGTTTCTGTGCATGTGTTAACTCTTTCAGTCTCCTCGTGAACTCATAAAAGCTTTTGGCATCCAGAATATCCTGCAGCAAGGAACTGTACATCTGGGTGTTGCAAGAAAAATCATCCATTTTATGCACTGTGCACTGGCCTCTTGTTGCCGTGACCCTGTAAATAATTATGGGCAATGCCCATAAGCATCGGAAACGAAGGTGTGAATAGGATGAAGCCAGGCTCTTCCTGGAGGTGCCAGGCAGTAAGACAAGAGGCGACAGCCAGAAACTGATGCACAGGAAGTTCCACCTGAATATGAGGAAGAACTTCTTTACTGTGTGGGTGACCGAGCAGTGGAACAGATTGTCCAGAGAGGGTGTGGAGTGCCTCCCTCACTGGGGATATTCAAGAACCGCCTGGACACAATCCCGTCCCATGTGCCCCATGATGACCCTGCCTGAGCAGGGAGGTTGGACCAGATGACCCATGGTAGTCCCTTCCAGCCTGACCCGTTCTGTGACTCTGTGACCCGGTCACCCGGTCATTCTCGCTTCTTGCCAGCTCCCTCCCCTGCCGGCGCCGTGGCTGCGCTGGGACAGGCGGGACGCGGCGCTCCCCGACCAGCAGGCCCCGCTGGCAGCCGCCCCCAGCCCTCCCCGGCCGCACGGCAGCCGCAGCCCCGCCCCAGCCCCTCTCACCCGGGAAGCGGAAGCCGCTCCCGAGGCCGCCGGCTCCGGGGAGCCCACAGGGACACGGGCGCCGGGACCGCTGCGCACCCGCCGTGAGTAGCGCAGGGCGCCCGGCGGGGCTGTGCGGGCGGGGACGCGGCTCCGGGGCCGAGGGGACACCGCGCCAGCAACTCCATGAAAACCCTAACAAAGCTGGACTACGCGAAGTGAAACCGCATTAGCAAGGCTGCGTTGAGTGAGGGGGAAATACACATTCCGTTTCTTCCTTTGGTCTTGCAGGCAGCGGGGACTGCGAGGAGCAGCTGCTGGGACACCCCCGGCTGTTGTGCGAGGCTCCCGCCGGGAGAGCGGCAGCACCGGGCGAGCACCATGCCTTGGAACTCGCGTGCTGCCGTGGGAAGAGCGTGACTCTCTCATGCCCGCCACTGGCGTTTCAGTTCTGTCACAAGGGCCGGCTGCGCTCCTGCCGCGTTCAGCATTAGCAGAGCAGGCATTCCTTCCATCCGCTCTCCAGTTATTAAAAACATGGTACTCCAGTCATTAAAGAACGGCCTTTGGCTGTCCTGCATCCTCAGGACTCCAAAAGCGTGCTTCTGGAGCACAGCTAGTGGAGGCCTCATTGTCCAGTCTGTTTCTAATGATGTTTACCAAAACCTAGCTGTGGAAGACTGGATCCATGACCACATGGATTTAGAGAAGCAACAGGTCCTTTTCCTTTGGAGAAATTCCCCTGCTGTGGTAATAGGGAGACATCAGAATCCCTGGCAGGAATGCAACCTCAGGCTGTTGAGGCAAAAAAATATAAAACTCGCCAGGAGAAGAAGTGGAGGAGGGACAGTTTACCATGACTTAGGTAATATCAATCTGACTTTCTTCACAACCAGAAAAAAATATGAGCGAATGGAAAACCTGAAGCTCATTGTGAAGGCACTGAAAGCCTTGCGACCCCAGTTAGATGTACATGTCACTGACAGATATGACATCTTGCTAGACAGGCAATACAAAATCTCAGGGACTGCTGCAAAGCTGGGAAGGACAAGTGCGTATCACCACTGTACCCTGCTCTGTAATGCAGATAAGCTTGTTTTATCTTCTGTGCTAAAAAGTCCATATAAAGGGCTAAAGAGCAATGCCACTCCTAGTGTGCCTGCCTCAGTGAAAAATCTCTTTGAAGAGGATCCTGGTTTAACTTCTGAGATGCTCCTGGATGTCATTGCTAAAGAATATGCTACACAACACCACATAGATCACCATATCACCTTAATAAATCCAGCTGATGAGACTCTGCTTCCTGGAATTAGTAACAAAACTAAAGAACTACAAACCTGGGAATGGGTGTATGGAAAGACACCAAAGTTCAGTGTTAGCACTTGTCTTAACATGGCCTATAAAGATTCTGTTCTTGATGTTAAAGTAAATATGGATGTAAAGCATGGAAGGATTGAAGTCTGTAACATTGATCTGCCAGAACAGTGGCTGCCACCAGGACTGTACAGTGAACTGGTCAAGAGTCTTACTGGCAGTAAGTTTTGCCCAAACGAAACCACTACGCTAGTGACAACATTGCTAAGAGCGTGTCCACAAGACGATGAGTTGCACAACAGGTGGAGTGTACTATGTGAGAATATGATAATGTTAATGTGACTTGCATTTTGAAAATGTAAGTTAAACTTCTGCTGATTTTTTATTTAATGTATTGAAAACAAAACATTCTAGCTCAACAAACTAGCTAGAGAAAAATTCAGCTTGTAGAAAACAAACTGTTTAATCTTGTGCTTTTGTTTAATATTACAATTAAATTTCATACTGCCTGCACCTGATGTTCCCAAACTGTAGGATTGAAACCACTGCTGACAAGACATCATTGCTGCTTGAACCAGGGAAAATGGTGGGGGCATCCCAAATTGGCCGTGTAGCAGAGAAGGTACAAATGGTTGACACAGATGGGATGGGATGGGGTAGCTGTAAAACTGGTGCTGTGCTGCTGCACTGGATGCCCCAGCCTGGATCCTGCTCCTTGTAGAGAGTAGCCCAAAGGCCATGTCTCAGCCCCTGAGCTGTGTGGAGAGGGATGTTGCCTGATTTCTGACTGAAAGCCCTTTCTTGCAGAGTGCTGGTGCCCCTGTACAAGCACCGTAGTGAGCTCAGCTCACCACGGGGTAGTGCATCATTGTAGTTCCACCCTGGGTCAGGGCTTTTGTCCATGCATGTGCAAGAACAGGGGAAGGATTAGGAAGTTTAATGTGATGAGGACAGGAGAAGCTAACTGGGACAGAGGCCACATGTGCCTCCTTTGTTCTTGCACTGCCTGGCACAAAGCTGGGAGTCCCTGCTGCCATGGGTACTGGTATCAAAGATAAACATTAGGAAATGCAAGTACAGATCTAGGAGAAAGACGTTCCTTAGGTTACCACCTAGGAGAAAATTTTTCAATAAAAGGCAATAATGAACCTAAAGTTCCAGTTTTAATGTTAAATAAAAAGAATAGCTCAATATAAAGTGAAATTATGAAAGAAAGGCTCAAGATGCATTTCACTGTTGTTGAAGAATAAGTGTAATGCAGTTTTGAGTAGATCAGAACATAGGCTGTTTATTGATACCTGAAAGGAGGCTGTGGCCAGGTGGGGCTTGGGCTCTTGTCCCAGGCAAACAGAGACAGACAGGAGAACGCAGCCTCAAGCTGCACCATGGGAAGTTTAGGCTGGGCATTAGGAAATAATTCCTCACAGAAAGAGTGATTGGGCATTGGAATGGCTGCCCAGGGAGGCGGTGGAGTCACCATCCCTGCAAGTGTTTAAGGAAAGACTGGATGTGTCACTCAGGGCCATGGTCTGGTTGACAAGGTGGTGTTGGGTCGTAGGTTGGACTCCATGATCTCAAAGGTCTTCTCCAATGTAGTTAATTCTGTGATTCTCTATGCTTGAAATTGCTGGACTAGGTTAAAGAACACAAAGCTTCACATTTGGGAAATTACTGTATTTACAGTGAGCCTTCTCCAGAACGTGGCTGGATCTATGAGGCATTACACAGCTTCCTTGAATTTCCCCTTGTAGCAAAGAAATCAAACAGATGACTGAAGCTACAAATAATAAAAAATAACCTTTATTTCCATTAAAAATAGGCATATATTATACAAAACTGAGTAAAATTCACAACAGTGACTAGAAACTTATCACAGCAGCAAGCCAGGGAGCTCCTATGGAATGTCTGGGGGAATGTCTAGTAGCACACAGCTCTGTGGCACAGATATTATTAATTTTGCTGATGGAACACTGCAAAGCTGAAACATTATGAGAAAGGATGAAGAAGGCAAATCACTGGCAAATCATGACCCAGAAAACAAGGCAAAGACCCGCTCCATTTTTTCTTGATTGCTGTGGAATAGATTTGTCGCTAGAGGTAAGAGGAAAAGAATAGCAGCATTAGATGACAGAAAATGAAATAATAAAGCAGATTAAGAAAAAAGTAAGATAATGGAATACACCAACCATCAGGAAAAAGAAATACAGGGGACAGAAAAAGTTATAGCAATAAACATGCTACTAGAATATAGAGGCCTACTGTATTACAAGGCAGAAAGTGTAAGGCACATGTCAGTCCTGAGGCTGAAAAGATTTTGATGGGACCTGAAAAAGAGGCCACTGCCTGTTTTTCATGTCAGAGTGTATGACTTAGGCAGATTCTTGCAAATAAAGAACTCTTGTATAAGGAGAAAAAAACCAGCACCCCCAGTAATACCTTCTGGTTTCCAAAGGGTGAAGGAATGACAAGGGAAGACTTTATTCTGAATAGCATATTGCTTAGAATCACAGAATATTTTAAGTTGCAAGGGACCCACAGGGATCAAGTCCAGCTCTCAAGTGATGGCCCTTACAAACATGTGACCTTGGCATTATCCACATCATGCTCTGACCAACTGAGCTACTCAGGGTATCCAACAAAGATAAATTTACTGGTTTTAGGGGACTACCTTAGTAGTAGGGAAATAGCTTACTGCAGTTGAGAGTGGCAGGAAAAGCCACTCATCGGACTTTAAAGTCAGAGAGTAAGATTGGGAGATGATGACGCATCCTTTCCACACCTAATGCAAAGGATGGGTATCAGGTATATGGCCGTGTATCACGGAATAAAAGAACACATAAAAACACATAATAAAAGAGTGACAGGAAAGAGAGTACAGCTGTTTGCAGCCTTCCCAGTCCAAAACCCATTATGCAGAGACACATAAGACAACCCTAAAATGACTGTGCACTGAACACTACCACATTTATAGGCAAAGACCTTGGAAAATGGAATGTTGAATTTGGGGTTACTAGTAAAGTCTGGGAAATAAAGTATTACAGGATTGACCAAAATCCAGCAAAACAGTAGTCAAGACTAGAATACAGGAATTAAAGGAAATAAATAAGACTGCTTATAAAAGAGGACATGTGGCATCCCAGCTTCCAGTGCCTGTGAGGTGGTCAGTTAAAGATACAAAATCCACAACTGGGTCAAGACAAAATCAACAGTAAAATAGAAACAGCAGTCACAAGGCCTTTGAAGACAATACCGAGGGTCTGTTATGACATCAAGATAAAATTTAGATACGGATTGTATTAATTAAGATAACAGAAAAAGTATAATGAAGGAAACACGCAGTTGTGTTTTCTCAGACTAAAAAGTCTCAAATATTCTTAAACCTATAGATTATAAAAGCTGTGCTGCGCTAAGTACTCAGAAGAGTTGCTTCTGTGGGCAACAAGCTGGACTCAAGCAACATCTTCCAGTCTTACATTTTTATGATTATGAAAACACTTTTTAAAAGGAGTAATTTCTGATCATATTTTCTTTGTGTGTTTAGTATGAAAGATGTCCACTGTTGTCTCATGACAAGGTCTCAAGTCAAAGTCACAGTATCCAATGCTGAAACGACCCTGCAGAAATGAACAGAATTGACATGGTGAGCATATACTGGAGAAGAGCTCATTTTAAGTTAATTAAAGAAGTCAAAGCATCCTTACCTGTGGTTTCTTAAAGTAATCAAGACCCCTTCCAATCTTAATCATCCATCCATTGTTGAACCTGTTTTAAAAATGCACAAATTTGAATCCTATGAGTATGTTGAATAAAAAGGTTACATCCACATGATGCACAAGCTCCTTGTTTCAATCACAATTATCTCCTAGTGTCACCAATACCTGTGTGAACCACAGAAAACACCATTCTGTATAGAGACAACTAATACTATATTCACAGTTAGAAAATATGAAGCTATGGAGGGCTGATTTCATCCAATGAGGGCCACTGCCTTTTACTTTGTTAACCACAGCTGAAATTGTCTCAAAAGTTAGGATTAAATAGTTTGACTTGAAATAACTGGCATTCACTCATTTTTTATATCACCCACCTGATTTCTCGATCATGTATTGAAGATGAAAAGTCAATATTCAGTGTTACTCCATAATTACTCAGTGACTGTTTTATTTCTTCCAAGACACTCATCTGTTGGCTCCTCCCACTACCCTATCAAAAGTAAAAATAATGTGATAGGGTTTGGGGTTTTTTTTTAAACTATATATTCTACTTCTTGTCATCTCTTCTTAAACTCACAAAACTTCTTTTAGTATCAAAGTAAACCAAAAGAAAGTAATTTGGATGAAGGCAGATTTACAGTGTCAAAGATAGGATAGAAAGCCGACAGACTACAGCTGTATTTGCTAAGGGATGTGGAGGAGGAGCTCACTCTCACCGTTTGAGCCTGGATATGTACTATTTGAGCCAAAGTAAGTGCAGTGATAGTTTGAGAGACTTCAGCTCATGAAAGCCTCCAAAATAACAATTAAATACAGCTGTTAGAGAGCAAAAAACCCTTTGTCTCAACAGATGCTTTGGTTTTTATGACATTTTCCACAACAAAACTTTGACAGAAATTTCAATTTAAGATTCTGCTTATTCAGAATTTGTTATAGTTACCAGAAAACTCTGAACTTAAAAAAATTACTTATGTTCAACTATCACATTTTTCTCTTAATCTGTGCTTTCTGCTGAAAGCATCAGAGCCTCAGTCTAACAAGATCTGGTAAGTTGGAACAAATCTGTACGTTTATTATTTTGTTTTGCATGTGGCATCATCTGCGTACAGGGAAATAGAATCTAGATGCTTACCTCATCATAGGAAGTGAGGAGGTGGATTGTTTTCACCTTGCATGGCCCCTTAACTAGCATCTCGCAGAATCGTAGAAAGTTATACAACTGAAAAAGTTTTATTTAATTTAGTAGCTTGAAACTTCTCTAGTGGCTACGTCTGTATCAGTTACACCGAGCATCTACTTGCCTGATGAACCTGCCGAATGTAGGGGTCCTCCACCCAAACTTCAGAAACAATCTCAGTGAGGTACTCGTGGAAAAGCTTTTCATAGCCAAAACCTGTTGCGTTTTCTTCTATCCTGATTTGCTTATGGTATTTGCCATCTGAAAGAACAGTAAATTTCTTTTTAAGTAAAGGTCAGGACATAATTTCCATGTTAAACCACCTTGCCCATCAAACATTCACATAAAGACAGACAATTAAAAGCAAATAGGTACGTTGGGGACATCAAAGCTCATGGAATCACAGAACGGGGACGGCTGGAAGAAACCACAGTGGGACATCTGGTCCAACCTCCCTGTTCAGGCAGGGTCATCTCAGAGCACATTACACAGTATCGTGTCCAGACGATTCTTGAGTTATCTCCAGAAAGGGAGACTCCACACCGTCTCTGGACAATCTGTTCCACTGCTCGGTCACCCACACAGTGCCAAAGAAGTTCCTCCCCATATTCAGGTGGAACTTCCTGTGCATCAGTTTCTGCCCCGTGCCTCGTGTCCTGGCGACCGGCACCACCGGGGAGGGCCTGACTCCATCTTCTTGGCACTCCCCATTTAGGTATTTATACCTTGTTTCTCTTTCTCAATGTGTTTTTTAATGTCTTCGGCTCTGGTCATGTACTCGGATATCTTCTGCCGGTAGCGGTGCTTTTTCGCCTCATCTGTCGTGGCTGTGAAACACAAAAAAGTCACGGGCCACTTCAACACAGCGGCCGGCCACCCCCAGCCCTGCCTGGCCCGGCTCTCCCGGGTGGAGACTGCCAGCTCCCCCTCCCTTCCCGTGGGACGCCGGGGTCCAGCGCTGCTCCCGTGTCCCGGGGCCACCCAGAGCCCCGACGGCGGTGCCCAGCCCGGTACCTTTCACCACCTGCAGCAGGAGGTCGATGCCCTCCTGGTAACACACCAGCGACTCCTGGAACCGGGACGCCACGTCCAGCTGCACCGCCCGCTTCACCGTCTCCGCCCCGGCCCGCTCCAGCGCGGCAGTGCCATCGCTCGCCGCCCGCGACATGGGCAGGGACGGGGACACGGGCCGGGAAGGCGACGGGCAGCGGGACGGGGAACGGGGACGGGGCGGGGAAAACAGGGCGCGTGTCGCATCGTTGTCCTTCCGCCCGCCCGGAACTGAAGTGCCGCGGCACCGCTGTCCGGCCGGGACGAAGGGTGCGCACCGAGATGGCGGTCGGGGCAGGCCGCGCGGGCCTGGGGCTCGCAGGCACCGGGAAGGTGAGGATCTGGGAGTGGGGATGGGGCGTGTGGCGGGAATCCAGGTGGGGGTCCGGCGGGAAACCCAGGTGGGGATTCGTGGAGAGATCCGGGCTGGGGCTTGCAGCCTCCGGGAAAGTGGGGATCCAGATGGGGTTCTGGGATGGGGATCCGAGTGGGGTCTCGTGGGAGTTGATCCAGTTGGGGATCCTGTTCGGAGCTCCGCAGCTGCTGAGAAGGTGGAGATCCAGGTGGGCTGGGACTCACAGCTATGTCATCTGTTTGCGAGTATTCAGAGCAGTAAGGAAAGCGCAGACAAGTTATGCCCCCCTCTCTTTGCAGATGCTGGGGAAGAGGACGGAGGGTATGGCGACCACGGCATGGGTTCGCTGTCTCTTTACCAGGTCAAGAATTCCAGACTCGGTATGTGCTAGACTTGCACTTTACATTTTTACATTTACGGTTTTAGTTTATTTTTGCAAGATACCATCTGGTGTCAGTAGACTCTTTTCCTTAAACGCATTCTTGAAGGCTGTGGAAAAACTTGCTATCCAGAGGCTGAGCACAGGCTCCCAGATAAAATTCACGTGAATTAGATGTTGTACTGGTACAGGGTATTGTCCGTGTATTTCTGTGCAGTTGTGTGGCCAGTTTCAAGAGTTATTGTATTTATCAGCAAGCCATTCTAAAAGTATGGGTGGCTTCATATTATTAGAGCTAAATTTGAGATCACTTTGTGCTTTGACTGCCTGAAAAGAAAAATATGTAAGAATTTTTACCAAGATTGAAGTATGTTTTAGGTAGTAGTTAACTGTAGTAATGATGAACAGATATTTAGGGGAAAAACCTCCGGTTTTGTGAACTTTTTATTCTAGGTATTTCAGCCGCGGCCTGGAGATCATGAAAAGTATGGAGGTGACCCTGAGGAGCCCCACAAAATCCATGTTATTACTAGAATAAAAAGTGTCATTGGTCGCCCATATTGGGAAAAGAAGATAGTACGTGATCTGGGACTGGATAAAGTATGATTGTTGTTCTTTACACTTGTGTATGTCGGAAATGCAGCACTAAGGTGGTGGGTTTTTTAAGGACCTCAGTTTTGCAGTCACAAACCAGAATTACATTTATAGCAGCCATAAATCAACCTGAGAAGCTGATGATGTGTTTAGGAGCTGAGGGGAATGTTTGTGGCAAATATGCTTTTAGTGGGAATTCAGAATATCTCTGTATGGTACTGTGCTGCATTGCCTGAGGAGAACTTTACCCTGAGGATTCTTCTAAAATAATAGAAATAGATCTGTAAATACTTTGAATTCAGTTCTCTGTGGGTCACATTATTCAGATACTGTAGGAAGGCAAGTAAGAAAAGCCTTCCAAATTCAAGACTCTAAAGGTTTGTGTCAAAGATGTGTTTATCCACGTTTTTCAGGCCAACTCCACATTGTGCAAAGATTTTTCTAGTCAGTGTTATATTACAGAGAAAAAAATGTGTGCTTGATCAATTTAAGATATAACTGAAGGAAGCAGTTTTGCCTTAAACTCTTGTATTTACGTTTATAGTATTTTTAACAGTTGGAAGAAAAATACTTTTATAATGGAGTATGAATAGAGCTAAAATTGTCATTTTACTGGAATCAAGTTTTGATTCCATATCTTTATGTATGTTCTTGATGCATGACACTTTTCTAAATCTTACATTTGCAAATGTGATTTATTTTTTTACTGATAGTGTAACAAAATTCAGTGAAAAAAATTTGGGATTTTGCAACACATTTGTAAAATCTGTTTTATCCCTTATGTAGGCACATCAGCCAAGACTGCACAAAAATATCCCTTCTGTGAATTCCAGACTGAAAGTTATTAAACATCTGATAAGGTTTGTTAGCTATTTGTTTATTTATTTGTTAGTTTGGAACATTTAATGTAACTCTCTTCTAGCCATAGGACTTGACTAAGCAAACTCTTTTGCCTGCAGAATACAGCCACTGAAACTACCCCACGGGCTGCCAACAGAAGAGGAAGTGTCCAGCACCTTTCTGACAACCAGGGGAGAGCTTGTCATTAAAAAGCGCCTGAAACCTGTGGAGCAGAAAGAAATTAAGTCATAAGATGTGCTGATTGGATTTAGATTTTATACAAGAAATACTTTAAATCCCCAGTTAAGAGTTTGTGTATGAAATGTTGAAATTCTTACTCTGGTATGAATGGCAAAGGTGACACTGATGCTTAAAGAAGTATTGCAGGTGTACAGATATGAAATTCTATGTTGTTAATAGTTACCTGAAATATTAAATTGATTACAGGCTCTCTGTCTTTGTGTTTTAATTTTGTGGCTAGATTGCTGCAGTTTATGGCTAATTGTAAGAGAACTTTATTTATAAAGTCAAATAAGCAGAGAAGTGAGAAGAAGCACAGATCTAGCTAATGATGGTGAGGACATTTCCCAGCTAACAGTAAAGTCTTACAGCGATACTGCAGGACTTTCTCTGCACAAAGGAGGGAACTGGAATTGAAAAGCCCTCTGTTTAAATGTCACATGAGAATTGACTGGCTATACACAGCGAGTGATTTACCATGGTTATCCAGATCTCATGCTTGTTCCCTAGCAAGCAATCTGTCATCTGTCTCATTCTGTAGCTTAAAAAGTATGTGAACTCTCCGTTTGGGAGTAATAGGAGTTATTCACATCTTGGTCAGTTGTATAGTTTGTCTTTCAGGAAACATGCTGTCTTCATATGTATCCCCTGATCCTAAGTGTTCAGTAAGAACAGCCTAAGAGCTGCCGTCCATGTGGAAGTTAAAGCTTTTTCTGTTCTAAAATTGCAGACTTTAGAAATGTGGAGACCCTGAAGCACACCTCTGATGTGAGTTAGAATTATAGGCTGCAAGCTTATAAAACACTACTGTGTGCGTAGTTTTATTTACAGTTTTAAGAACTGCGGCCAAAGCTAGCAAGCTGCTGCTGTATCAAATGATAAAGTAGTTTGCATTCCAGGCAGTATAAATCCTGTAGTTCAGCATGCTGTGAGCCTCTCCCACATCAGACACACTGAAGAGGAGTTTATCTTAATGACTGCATGTTGTGAGATCAGAGGGATGCAGTCGCTGAAAATTAGTGTTTATTCTTTCTGCCTGCTTGCAGAGAAGAGTAAACACCTGTAGGAGTTCAAAGGAATAGATATATCAGTACAGGGACATAAAAGCTGGAGGCACTGTGCAGAGGGAAAAGGATAGGCCATCATAGTGGCATTGAGGAGTGTAATGGCCCCTATGGCCAGGCTGAAGGCAGAGATGAGAATTCGAGCTGAAATAAAATAGCATGGAAAAAGTGAAGCAAATAAATTAATGTTGCTTTTCTAACCTCCCTCCTTTCTTCCAGCATCTTCACAGCATCTTGTGCTGCAGTGTGTTATAACTGCAGTCTTTGCAAGGTGTTGGTCATATTTCCATAAGGAGTTACAAGCTGGAATTTGAGCCCTTTTGAAGGACATGTGTAGTTCATCCAAGGCACAGGGCATTCTTTAAAGAGATGGTGCAAGTACTAGGACACAAAAAAATTAGGCAAATGGATCTTGCTGCTGGTGGATAGCAAATAATAAGACTTACACGAAGATTGGTGTCCCAGAGCAGCGCAGCCAGGCTGGCTTAGCCTTGCCAGGCACATTCGGGATTCGTGTCTGCGGCACTGCAGCCTGGTGAGCCTCCAGCAGAGGGCTCTGCCAGCTCCAGCCCACGCGGTCTGTATATGGATATGCATATGGATCTCTGTTAATGAAAAGGCTTGCTTGGTACCGTTCACAGCTTAAAAAGTGTCTGATAAACGATCTAAGCTACAGCAGAGCTAATAGCAGGCTCCCACACAGAGAGAAGGGAAAATACACAGTACGTGTTACTTCCAGGTAAGATGCAGCTACAAGAAGTGTTTACAGAGGTGTTTAATTGACAAGCTGACAGTTCCAATGAAAAAGAAAATTGTAATTTTTTTCACTTTTTCATATATGTGAAAGTTTGGGCGTTTTTGAAATGGTATTTCCCCCAAGGGCCCCCACTCTCACAGTTAGTCTGCTATCTCAAACTTTCTCTGTATAAGCATACACTCTCTAAAGATTTGCTCTCAGTCCTAAAACCTGAGCCAGCAGAGTGCACAAACACAGCGTGTGTCCACATCCTTTCAGTAGTGGAGCTTTGTAGTGCTCCATGTAGATCTTTATGAAGCACAGATAAGAGACGTTGGCTTTTTGTGTAGGGAACAGACAGACTGCCTTACGATGATTGCAAAATTCAGGTTGGAAGGTACCTTTTTGGTCTCTGGTCCAACCTCCTGCTCAACACAGGGCCAGCACTGAGGTCAGACAAGGCTGCTCAGCGCTTCGTGCAGTTGGATCTTGAAAGCCTCTGACAGGGACAGCTCAGCCTCTCTCGACAGCCGGCACTGCTGTTTGTACTGCTGTTAGACACCTGTATTGAAGGAGGAAATGTAAGGCAGATAAAATCTTGTTAAGTAGCATTACAACCTTCTTGCAGCATTAATCTGCTGCTTGAGAAACTGCAGGCACAGATGAAAACTGAATAAAAATCCATTGCGACCTTGTACTTGTTCCTGGCTTCGTTGTCCTCCCCCATTCTTACTGTTTCTGAGGGAGAAATCCAGAATGCTTTTAATTAGAAACAAAGTATGCAATCAGGGCCCTAAATCTAATCATTACTCAGAGATCTCAATATCCGTTTCTCTTATAAAACCAGGCTCTTGCATTCACATCATTGGCATAGTTGTATGTTTTGCCAATATCCATTTTGTCATAGGTCTGGACAGTGTTAACTCCTGCATTATAGGCTGAGATCCCACCTGGAATGAGGGTGAAAGAAACACATAAACAGAGGTGCTATTTCATCAGTAAATAAGCAAATAAACATCACAACTGAGATGCACTTCTTTAGTTTATAGATCTCTTTTCACCAGTATTGTTGCCCACAGTAATACGATTTCCGTCTATTTTTTCAGAGGTGTTCCTTTTGTGTTTTAACTTAGTGAAGAAATCATATTTTCCTCCTTTACATCCAAAGTTGGTGATCATTGACCCCTTGCTGTGTTTTGCTAACATTAACATCTTCACTTTTATGACTGTTCCCTTGTGTGCATATTCCTTCACGCCCACCCACATCAATAACCTCAGACATGTATTGTAGTTGGAGTAAAGGGACTCAACCATAACAACTGCTTCAGTGTAATCAGTGCCCAGGAATAGAAGGATCATGCATTTTCAAAATTAGTATGTTCCTCCTTCAGAGTTGCAAGCAGGATAGGTTGCTTTTTGTAGGTGGGTGTAGAACTACAAAACAAATGGAATGGAGAGAGGAGGGGGAGAGCCCATCCTTACGCCTTGCAACTGACAAATGTCATAGTATTTGCCAAGTTTCCAAAAAATCTGCTAGAAAGCTAACCAAATCTTATTCCTCTATTCCTTTTAGTGCATACGAAGAAGTATTATTCCACATGAACACAGGGACTGGGATGTGTTTACTTTTCTGCAGTGCTTACAGCATTATCATGCTTCACTTTATATGTGTGAAGTGTTTCAAAGCTGACAAAACTCAACCTCTGAGGTGCTGTTCCTTTGTTCAAGCTGGGTATTTTTTCTGGATTTATCATCCTGTATAAAATCTCTGTGTCTTGTGCTAAGTGCTCTTCTGTGTCCCATGGGTCACCAATCTTATGGTACTGTTCATCCACCTGAAAGTGAGACAGCAACATCACCAAACCAGAAACTATTTATTCAGAGCTCTTAGTTGCTTACAGGCTGCTTGTGTTCATTTTGGTCCTTAATCTGAGGATTTACCTCTTTTATTGACTGTATGGAGAGGACACAAGCGCTTCTCATAGCGCAGGCAAAGCCAGCAGATGTGTGAAAGGCAGCCATTGGGGCACTGAAGAGGAATGCCTACCCTATTTCCTTGTCTGTCAGAGCCTTAAGAAACCAGCATAGCTGCTGTTGTAAAGGTGACAGTATGCAGAAAGCAGGATTACTGCTGCTTCACAGTGTTTCCAGGTGCAAAGTGACTGCTCCTCTTCTCCCTAGCTGAATCAAGGGTGGGAAAATCCATTTCCTATAGGGATCTCTCCTGGATCTCTGCCCCAGTCCTTCTCCTTCTACCCTTATCCAAGAGGTAGTAAAGCACAAGTCTGAGGGGGCTGGAGCTGTTACAAAAGCAGATCCCATGCGTACAGCAAATGTTTAGGGATTTTACAGATAAGGATACAACTTGGCAAACAAGCGAGGCACAAATGTAGGCATGAATAATGAAGCAAGATCCCCCACTAGCCAGGCCCCTGTGGTGCATGAAGTGTAATTAACCTGGTGGTATGTAGCTGCAGCCTACAACGTGCTCAGTTTAAAAAGGTGCTTTTTGAAACAAAGCTTATTATCTAAATGTGAAATAGGAACAATTAATCTCTTCAGTCCTAAGGGAGTGCTGGAAAGCAATTGTCAGTTTGACAGTGTAAGAGCGGTCTGCTCGTGCACTGACACTCACCGGGGTGCTTCCCTGGTGCTGGGAGCTGACAGCCTGGACAGCATTCGCTTTAGCCTGGTTGGCATTGGCTTTAGCCTGGCCAAAGAATTGGCTGAAAAGGTCTAGGGGGTTGCCTTTCAACAGGGTCCCTGCCATTCTGCTGACTCTGCTTCAAAGAAGGATGGGATTTGTGTTTTTGAGAAGGTTGACCATACTTGCACGAAGCCAAATGCATTCCCATGGTCACACAGGCCATCCTTCAGCACTGTCCCAGCATGTGAGTCTTGAAAGATAATACCAGCAATCAATCACAGCTGGAGTAAGACCCCCACCATTGCCAGCTTTTGCCATCTTGGCATGGTGTTTCTCCATGTTCTTTCTCTGCTGTCTTCTCTGAGGCAGGGACTCCTACAATATGACATGCATGACTTTACCTTTCATTTTTAAAATCCAGACCCAGTTTTTCTAACAGTCATTATGGCTGAGCTGACATTTTGAATCCTTCTGAATCTGTTTAGAGTGAAAAAAAGATAGAATTGACTAATTTTACTGAAGGGTGCCTTAGAAATCAATACACAGATGATATAAAAGACTTTTTTTTCAGGTTCAGAGAGCAGTTCTCTAGCAAGCAGATTGAGAGTGAGGTGAGTCTTGTTTTAAATCTAAGCTTTTGGGTGGATTAGTCCCAGATTTGGTCCCTTTTAATTTAGGACTATAGTGGAGAAATGTTGAGTTCAGGTTTTGAGGGAAACTCTCTTAACAGAGAGAGAAAAGCAGGTTCAGGGGTTGGATGCACCCAGCAAACTTTCATTTTTTCTGGGATGGTCTTAAATGTCATCTCAAAGGCAACTCTACTCCCAACATAAATTTATGTGCCCAAGTAGAATCTTTGTTGATTGTGGAAAAATCTGTTCGCTTGGCAATGACTTACAATCGGAGATCAGGATCCACAGTAGGCATGAGCTTGTGCCTGGGTGTAAGCAGGGGATAAGCAACTGAACTAGTGCCTACCTACACAGCTCAGACCTTCTGGTTTCACAGTTGCTTCCAAAGCTCCAGTTGTGTCAACATTCAGTATATTCCCATAACGCTCTGAACAGCATAAGAGCACGGGCTGGTTTCAGCTGAAAGCAGCACGCCGCAGTATTTACAACCAGATGTCAGGCCAGTGCAATGTGTGACTCATGCTGTTAAAATGCTTTCAGATCCATGACTGAAACCCATGGCATCCTTTTGATACTAGTGCAGGTGTTTGTGCTAGCAGATGCAGTCATGGTATGTGTGGCCTGCTCTGGAGGGGATTACTTCTTGGTCATGCTAGCTCACGTGTACCTTGTGAGGTGAACTGGTGCTTTGTGCACAATTCATTTCCCCTAAATAAATAAATAAATAATAAGCCTAAAACTTAGCTGTCTTAGTCTAAGCTTGTGACTTGGGCTGCCTGCATGGCCAACGGAGAAAGGCATCTCAGAAAGGCAGGTTTTCTATTCCAAAATTTGTTTTAAAAGTAAAAAAATTGATGAAAGTCAAGTGAAATCCTACACTTTTTACTGTCTACAGCTTGCTTTTCCATAGCTACAAGAAAATCGAAGAGAAACATCTTTCAATTACACCTATTACATTACATCTGACTTGCAGATTGTTTGACTTGCAATTTATTTGCATTTATCTGTTGTCTTAACACACCATTGCAGCAGGGAAAACATGCAAACATCAACTGAGAGGAACAATGCTAACACTTAATGGAAAACAGACTTAGTTACAGCGAATCATTTACAAGAATATTAGACAAAGATCACAAACCTGACATGTTTGCTGCAGGATGTCTCCCCACCTTCTCAGTGCACTTCCTGGAGACAAATGGCTTTCTATCTGCTGGCAGTGTTCTGGAACAGCTGGCTCTGTGCACTTCCCACCCCCGCTGGTCTTACAATAAACAGAAACACCTAACAACTTGTGCATCCTCCCAAACACAACAGGGATTCTGTTCTACAGCACAAACACAATTATGATTTTAAAAATGAAATACCTTTTAATTTAATTTAAAGTCCCATTGCTAACTGTTTGTAACTAGGAGGAGCCTTGTCTGAAAACAACTGCTCCCCTTCAGTTCTTGGAAGCAATAACATGCTAACAATGGGAAAATGGGAACCTGCACTTCTGGATTTAATAAAATTTTTACAGGCAAGGATCCAGGAACAATAACATGACCAGAGCTGCAACTGCTGAGAATCCGGATATGCAGAGACTATGCCAGGCTCCTGTTGTTATCCCGTCTTGCACAGAGACAACAAAGGTCAACAACCCCAAATTAGCAGGCAGTGTGGATTTCAAAGCTACTCTAGCTGTGCAGCAGTAAGAAAAACAGCCACTGGATGGCAGAACTCCCCGCGGCAGAATCTATCCTGACCTGCTTCTCCTCCACTGTAGATTTTGTGCGTGTGAAATGCTGTTTTGCTCTTTCAGCAGTTCTTTTACATTTTTAGCTGGGGAATTCGTCCCATGTCATTGCACTGAGAGATTCGATTCTGTAAGTTTTTCTTGTACTGTTGATAACTCCCGTAGAGGAGCAGCTGCAAAAAGTTGCAGCAGCTCATGCATGGGGCTCTTCATGTTCACAATTATGACTGAGTGTAAAGAAGTTTGAAACAGAAAAAAGCACATCTGGCGGGAAGGAAAATAGAACAGATGTGGCTCAAAACAAGTGACATTTAAAAAATTTAAAATAGCACCAAAGGTGATTCACAAACCAGTAATCCCCAAACTGTCTGTGCTATTATTCCCTTATTGCTGGGGGAGAAACCTAAAGGATGTACTTATTTGCTTTTTCTACATCGCAGTGATTGAGGCACTCCCACCATGAACAAATTTATTCCCTGCCCATATTCTCTATGCAAACCTCCTTTGCCACACATGGACAGTTTCACCTGAATTTCCTGGGACTTTCTTTATACTCTGCTAGCTCTTCAGCTTCCATATAGAGCAACCTGACTGCCCTGCTACTGACATATTTTGTGCATGTGGTAAGAGTAGGACATCCACCTATAGTACATACAGCAGAGGCCACAATGATCCCTTCAATATCAGTATCCATGATCGATTAGCAAGCAGCTCTTCATTGATCACAAGAGTCACAGGGGAGGGACAATTCGGTTTACCCAGAAGCCAGGCTGCAGGGCACTGGACCAGATCTAGTACCAGCTACTCTTCACTCTTCTCTCCTGTGTCTGGCAGGAAGGAAGAATTGCTTGTGGCAATTAAACAGTTCAGGGCAAAGGTCTGTGGGATAATCTTGTCCTCTATATGGCCTTTATGGCTCAGGCATGCAGCTGTGTCTTTTTAGAGTTTGTCTTAATTTCTCAAGGAAAGGTACAAAAAATATGCTGCCAGGATTTTTATTATTATGACAGGAATCTATAATCCTGAGTTCTGTAACCATGCACACACCCAAACCCCTTTGGAAACTTTGTCAGTTGCTTGATCTGAATCAGCTAAGGGGTGGCTTAATAAGCAGGGAATTAATAAAATAAAACCTGATTTAAAGGACAGAAATTAGTCAAATTTCTCCTTGCCTGCTTTGGAACAAGAAACCTTTCCAGTTCCTGGAAACTGAGTGTTTGTGGAAGGCTGAGGTCTGCGGCAGTACAGTTTCAGGTCAGCCACATCCTCACTGTGTGGGGTTTTTCATGCTCTTGAACATTTCTCCTAATTGCTAATTAGTTTAGTAAGGGGTGGGTAAGAAATGAGTAATCCTAGTTATGCTTTCAGCAAAGAAACTAGGCTGATACAAGCTTCCCAAAGCAATCAAGCCTATTTAAGCTGTGGGAGGTTACTGAGCCCGTGTCAGGAAGGCACGATGCTCTGGATGCTGGGAGAAGGTTCCTTGTCCCAAGGCTGTAAGATGGCCTCTTGGGGAAATGCAGGGACTTGTAGATGGCTGAGACATGTGAGGAACTGGCAAAACATGGATGAGAGGTGCATCGTAGAAAGAGCAGGCTGCACCTGAGCTGTGGCATAGACAACCTGTGTCACTGGAAATGGAAGAGCTTTTAGAGGAGCATCTCCACCAGAAGCAGGGAAAAGCTAACAAATACAGAGGAGTATCCAGTTTGAACTCATGTGATCTGCAAGGTGGACAAGTCTGACGTTCAGTTTACCTCTGAAAAAAACAAGAGGGAAATAAACAGCTTGATCACAATACATGAGAAAGACAAAATACAGTGGCAAGGATTTGGCACGTGCAGTATTATGCAATGAAGCAAAGGCAAACTTACAAGTGTTTTTGTACAGTTGCTAGAAACTTCAAAATCAAGCCAGAACCCAAATGCCTGGACCAAATGACAGCCCTGAGACAGAAGGTATCTCAGAGACTTGGTGGAGGCTAGAAAACCAGTATACAGCACTGCCAGCCTCTCAGGAACGACTGAGTAGGATGTAGAGGTGGAGGAGTGATGCTGTATGTGAAGGATAAAAATGTTGCAGCATAAAAATATTACAGGAAAAGAGAAGCGCCCTAAAAACCTGTGGGTGGAAATCCTAGTTGCTACTGCTAAAAATGCTGTAGTAGGACTGTACTATCCTTTTTGAGTTCTGTGAGAATGGTCAGTGAGGCCAGAGGAGCAGTAAATGCAGGACGGTGGCATGAGTGGGAGCCTGCATACCGGCTGGATCAGTGCCTTGTTGGGATGAGGTGCAGAAGCAGAATTTTTGGTTGCAATAAATCTCTGCTTCTAGGACAAGCTAGTTGAGGAACCCACAGAAACAAATGCTAGAGAGAGGCACAAGGGTTTTGTTTGAGGGATGTTAGTGGGAAACTGCTCTGAGGTTACAATCCTACAATGTGATCTCTTTTAACACTGCAGTGCAAAAAAGCAGGCCATTTGCATCTAATATGGGAGTATTCCGTTTCAAGGAAGGCAATTAAATAAACTGAGGCAGGCATTAGGGACAGTTAGCCCCAGCTGCAGCACCAGCTCCATAGGGGTCATTGGCACCACAGGCTGGTGCCCATCCTGGGCAATATGAGAGGCCCCATCCTGGGGACAGGTTGCTGGCTAGGAAATCCCAGACCAGATTTGCAATGAGTAATCAAGCAGAACAAACACAGTTATTCTGCACTGCCTTGATGTGCTGGTGTTTGCCTTTGTTTTCTGCGTATCTGAGAGAGAGAGACATGGACATGTGGCTCAAACAGATCCAGCTGCAGCATTCAGAATCACCCATCGGAACAATCTGCTCTCCCACTTAGGGCTGTGACCCAACAGGGACTTGTTTCTGACAGTGCTTTCCTGCTGCTTCAGTTACTGCTGAAAGGGGTCGTTTAATTGGTCCCTCTGCCTGGTTTCTATGAAAGCCAGTCATTGCAGCTTCAGACTCCAGGCAGATCCCTGCCTGAGCCATGGAGGGATCAGCCCATACCACCTGCAGCTTAACAAGTTGATGAGAGGGAAATCCTCCACCTCACACTTGCTCTTTATTGTAGGAAGCGCATTTAAATAGATTTCCCAGTACTTACATCAGTTGTAAAACCAAATCACAGGACCCCAACAGAGAAGGTTTTTCTTCCCTGTCTGTAATTTGTTTTCCATTTGCTGACTGCTGATTCTGATTTAGCAGCGTTAGCCTGGAGAGGTCCTTAAACACCACCTATTGCATTTCCCCTCTCTACAAAGCATGACTGCAAAGAGAGCAGGTTTAGATTAGATATTGGGAAGAAATTCTTTACTCTGAGTGTAGTGAGGCACTGCAATAAGTTGTCCAGAGAAGTTGTGGATACCAGATCCTTGGAAATGTTCAAGGCCAGGTTGGATGGAGCCCTTACCAACCTGGTCTAGTGGAAAATGTCCCTATCTATATCAGGGGAATTGGAACTTGGTGATCTTTAAGGTCCTTTAAAAATCAAACCATTCTGTGATTATATATGATGTACAACTACTTTTACATGTTGGTCTTGGATGTTGTTTAAAACACCCAGGAAATATTGCTTTGCTTCATTATCCTGAAAGTTTTTTGAAGTATCCAACACAAATCTGCTGCCAAAGTCACTGCTATTTCTCTTATTCTCAAGAGGAAGGGAAGGATGTAGATCATTGCCTTTAATTTCTTTTGCACATTAGAAAATCATAACTGTGTGCTTTTTCTCTTTTGGGGTGAAAAAAAATCTAATTCCTAATTTCTACACCTGTACTTCCCATCAGGGTTGTGATTGTCCTAAGCACATTTTTGTTGGTGCAACAGGCTCAAACACTGTTGCCAAGCCTCACTGACTGACAGCTGAACAGCTGAGAGAAGAGCTACCCCAGGTGCTTTACACACAGTGCTATAACAAAGATAACCCCTCAAATGGGATTTTCCTTCTTTTTGATTTCTTGTCTCCCCTCCACTGGCACCAACTTCTTTGCTTCCCACTAGAATCCCCAGCCCTTTATGTGGGATGGCCCACTCGCTACACCCCTGCTTGACCTCCTCGAGTGTTTTGCACCTGAGTTTAATTGATTTCAGTGATTTGGTTCCTAACTGGTTTTCACTGTTTCTAACCACAGTGGAAGTGCTAGTGTTCCCTTTCTGTGTAGCACATGGTTTGATAGCTCACATTCTCCATTCATTTTCTGACTGCAAATTTCAGAGAAACTGGTGTAGGACAGATTTGTGTAGCTCCACTCGAAAAGTCTCACCAGTTTGGCCAGAAGCTGCTGATAACCAGTGCTTTTTCTACTTATTTTAAGGCCCTTCACGCACAAGGGCACTTCTTATTTCTGCTGAAAGCCTTATCAACCTCATGATATGGCACAACCATGGCTTCTCTCTTGGCCACTTACCCAGCTAGATAAAGATTTTAATTGGTCTGAGGTGATTTTTCCCTGTCAAGCCAAGCTGCCAGAACCCTCCTGACTGTTTTTTCCTGCTTTGCTGTCCCACAAGATCTCTTGAACAACTCAATCCTTTACTCTAGACAGGCAGGTGTCTTAGTCTTTGATTCCCTTTCTTTCCCATCTGATTTGGCTTTTCTCTTTTCTTGTCTATGCTTCTGCTTTTTCTCATCTGTTACTTGCTGTTAGATCATTTGCTTTGCAAGATGTCTCTTGGTTTTGTTTTTCTTTTCAATAGGCCATGGGTCAAAAGGGTGACCAAGAGTGCGACTGCAGCTGCCCCGTCTACATCAAGCAGAAGAGGAACTTCCAGTAACATGGGCAAAGGTGTCCGGAAAAAGATCAGAGTGGAACAGTAATCTGAACACATTATTTGTCAGGAAACCTTTTGCTCAAATGTTAAGGCAGCATGCTGCTGCTAAACTTTCCTTAACTATTTATTCCTTCCTACCAATTTATCAAGCTTTAACTCATTTTCTGCAGAGATTTTCTGTATTCACTGCAAAGTGCTAATACCCTAAAACAATATTTGGAACAAAATATAGAATTACCATAACTGGGAATTTTAAATAGATTTAAAAACATAAATAATCCTTTGTGGTGATGCTGCACAACTCAGCAGGCAGGTCTGCAGGCCCTTGGGTTTTGCTACCACAACACGAAGCGGCAGCTTCATAGGTAGCACTTGCACAAATTGGACTCCTGAGAAGCTCAGAGATCTGCAGGGTTGGCACCACTGGTAGTGGTGACAAGGAGCTTGCTGGCAGCGACTGAGGATGACATGAAGGCAGCCAAAGAAAACTCCACTCTTGTTCACCCTTGGAGCTCAAACCCCAGCTTTGTACACATAGGCAGCAATGAGATTCCCTGCCCCATTTGAAGTTTATACTGATCTACCAAAAATTCATTCATAGGCTTTACATAAGAGGTTTATGTAACACAGAGGTTTACATAACCTAATGCACCAAAGGCTTTATCCTATAAATTTTACATAAGCTATGTCAAGTAGACAACCATGTGATACATTTCATAAGTTTGTATTACAAAGTAATGATTTTAGTAAAATTATATTACATAGTGCAGAATTTACTAAAGGCTAAATAAAATATAGTTCAACACCTGTGGTTGCTCAACACTGAACTGTTTATGGTAGTCTTAAAAAAAAGTCAGTGACATTTGAGACATCCTAGAGTTCCCTCTGGTCTCCAGAGGTAATAAAATCAGTTTGCTTCTATGTTAATCATGTAGAGTCCTTGCCATGATGGTAAGCAGATGAGTGACTGGCAAGACAAGGGGCACAGCATTAAAATTGCTCTGCTTGCAAAAGCTGTCTCCAAACCGGCTCTCATGCTGCCTGTGGTGACCCTGCCTGGCAGCCCAGGCACACGCACAGCACTGCTCCTTGCTGCCAGGCAGGGACTGCCAGGCACACACTTCTGCCTCAGCAATGGTGGCAGCTGGAAGAAAAGTGCCCCAACACCTCCAAAATGATAATTTGGCTAAGTGTGAACATCCCTATTCCCATGTTCACAAGTTTGGGTCAGCGGCCAGGATCAGGCTCTTCTGACCTCTCCAGACTGCAGCACCATTTTCCTCTCCTTGTTCTCAAACTGAGTTTTAGACCCATTCCAAGAGTACTGAATGGGGTTATCTACTCAAGTTGTAGATTGCTACCCACTGAGCCCCATGAAATTGAAAAAAATAAACATTGCGATTTAACATTTATCTTTATTTTGTCTCTTACTCTCATTATTTTTCTCTAATTAATAAATTGGCACCGAGAAACCCATCCACTTTCAAATAGACATTATAGGCCCAGAGCTCATTCACTTCTATTAGAAACTGGGATTCCTGGCAGAGGCATAGATGCGGACATGTTTTTAAATTTGGAGGAAACTCAGCATAAATGTGCCAAAGCTAAAGCAGGCAAGGTTGTGAACTTTTGCTGTGAAACAGCTCCTGGGTTGGGTACATACAGGGCTGACTCCTGCTCCAAGGGCTGATCTCTGATGGAAAGGCATTTTGCCTGCTGTGGCACTTGCAGTACTTTCCCTCTAGAGGCCCTGAAGAGGTCCCCAGTTGCATCAAGGTCATGGACTCAAGAGATCAACCAAAGCACGTTTTAGTATTGTCCCCCTCAAGGCTGGCTACAGGAACACTCAGCTACTGCAGAGACCAAAGGCTCGCTGAGAAGTCTCTTCATTGCCCTTTAGCCAGCAGCACCAGGGGAAGAAACACTTAGGGTATTCATGCCCCTCATTGGCCATGGAGAGGGAAGGAGGTGGATGCAGATGGAAAGAGCACAGATGATGCCCAGGGAGAGCTGCTTGTGTGCATGTCTGGGGGATGCACAAACAGCCCTGGGGTTCAGCTTTGAACAGGAAGAGTCACCTCCCTCCCTCAAAATTTAAATATTGCTGGTCTGTCCCAATCTGCCTTTCAAGGGCCCTGAGCTCGTGGTATCTCATCCCTGGGAGTCTCCTGGAAGGCAGTGCTGAGCTCGCCCATCAGCAAGCAGGGGGCTGGGATTTGCTGGAGTGAGCAAGGTGTCATTGGCAATGCCACCAGCATTGGTCCTGCCAGGAGACCTGGAAACTGCTCTGGGTACTACGGTCACTGCTGGGCCAGTCTGTGCAGAGGGGAGGCTCGGTGGCGGGCCGGGTTTATGACCTAGAACCCATTTCTCTTAAAGTACTGGGCTCGCCTAATCACCCCGTTGACGTAGCTGTAGTCTCTGCTGCATGGGTCTTCCTCGTAGACCTGGAGGTTGCCCATTTTTGCATGGTAGGTGCAGATTCCCCCTGGAAAGAGTTAACAAGGAGTTGTTATGGGCTTGTAAGTAAGAAATAGAGATTTAAGAGCAAAAATCTGTAGCAAAAAGGGCCATGCATCTCACCAAACACACACAGCTGCTTGACAAAGTGCGTTATTGTTGAAAAGTGACTGATTTTGTAAAATCTTTATTGCTATAGTGAAGGAGCCCATGACTTTCTCCAAATGCAGGTGGTAATGGGACACTTACCAGAAAAGGGTGTAATCAGAGCAAAGGAAGGGCAGTATCAGAGCAAGGTATGTAGGATAAGGAAAACCACACAGATAGCACGGACTACAAGGAAACCTGGATCGCAAGCCTCCTGGACACAACAGTTTGCCACAATAATCCTGTTGTGTTGTGCTGCCTCAGTTTCTGCATTCCTCAGTGACTTTTGATTAGTTGCTTTCTATCTTATTTATCCACCTAGCAGTCATTTCTTATTGCCAGTCTGTTGATCCGATACTGCTTCTTTTAAACTAGAAAACTCTGGTTCTGGTTGTTATTTTGGGGCTTTGGGGATTTCTTTTGTTTGTTTAGGTATTTAAAAAAATTTTTGTTTTTTGTAAGAGGTGCTGTAAAATCTGCCAGACTGATGCTCTTTTTCCCTTAAGAGCAACACCAACAAGCACAAAGCACTCCCATCAGTCAGTCTGTCCCTTCCTAGTACAAAGCCCATTCCGTACCTCTCAGCTGCCGGTCCCAGGACCAGGTAGGATGTCTTGCCCGTACTTCATTAATGGAAAGAACCAGGATATTTGAGCACTGATTTATGTGTTCTTCACTATCCCACAGCACATAAGGTTGCAGTTGCTGCCTGCTGATCTAGGAAAGACAAACAAGAAAATGGGTTTCCCTCTGAATGCAACCCCCTCTTCAACACACTCCCAGGCTGCAAGTTGTTGAAGTGACCTTACTAAGGACAACTCTTAAGCACAGCCTTTGATGTAGAGGGATTGCAATAAAGTGCTGTTACAAACACAGAACAGTCATTTGCTGAGGTAAAGCCCTGGGGGATGCACTACATGACTGTGCTGTTACTCAGGCTTATCACCCTGGTGTACCTGCATCAGGCCGTACTTCTGCCGCCCCTGGTCCCAGCCGTTGTCCAGGAGCAGGCCGACACGGCTCTCCTGGGACATGATGGCACCGATGAGCGCTGGGTCCAAGCACAGGTTTCTGGCTACTCTCCGAATTGGGACCTCGTATCTCCTCAGGCGTACGAGGTCTGCCTCAGCAGTTCTCCGTATCATGGCGTATCCTGTGGCATAGGAAAAGACAGACTTACCCCTGTCCAAACCCCTTGCTTCCCCCTTGAGCAGGTGTGTCAAAGAGTAACTCAAGTTTTTAAGAAATTACATCTACATCGAGTCAGTCAATGGAGCTTGAGGAACAAGCATGGCCCTACTGGCTCTGACCAAGGCCAGGGAACTGCTGTTCCAGTACCCAAGCATGACCAGGGGAACAGGGAGACTTCTTATGAAGTGGAACCACGCATGCATGGTCCTCTTCTTCTGCTGCACCTCTGGAGTCAGAAAAGTGAAGTTTCAAAATGGATTTGAAAAAATTGAGGGGTATGTTACTACTGACTGGCCACACTGCAGTAACAGCTATGTTCTTTTTATAGAGAGGTGGGGCTTTTTAAAAGCAAATTTAGAACAGCAGGTTCAGGTCAATGCTTGAACACCCACAGTCAGGTGTCTGCTCTGGAAGAGCCTATGTCCAAGGAACATGGCAAAATCCCTGGAGATATCAGCAGTGTGAATGTGACGTAGTCATCTGTGTGATGACACGGGGAAATAACACCAGGCAAGAAAGAGAGAAATGTGAAGGAGTTACCAAAAGTGAGTCAACCAGAGGTAGGATGGCTACACACCCGGGACTTTCCCCCCGTAAACTGTGTCTCTGGCAGCTCAGCACTGGCCAGCTCAGCCAACATGCCAGGACTTAGGACCTGGCTCTGTGTATCTTACCCTTAGACCAGAGAAGCCCTGGGGCTTTGTGAGGAGGCTGATGCTAAAGTCCTGGCTGATGAAGAAGCTGTTTTAACTGAAAAGGAGTGGTACTATTTCCCTTTGCTTTGAGGCCAAACGTCCTGACTATGGGACCTGAAGTTTGTCCTTCCACTTTCCATCAGGTCTGGAGGCTTAACATCACCTGCTATTTTGGGAGAGGAAGTGTTGTTTTCTCCTTTTTGGCTAATTGAATAGCTGCACCACATTTAAGTTGGCAATAAAAAAGGTAAGGCATCTCTCTGTCAGGTACAAACAGGTTGACAAATCAAGCAATGAATGATACATACCACAGTCAGGGCCTCTTACAGGAGTACAGGAGATCGTGGGGACTTGAAGAGCGCTTATATCGCCATAGCAACTGTAACTCATGGATGGAGCTGAAATATTAAACGGAGGTGTTTGAACACGTAAGATGTCAGAGCAGTATTGTACAAGTGCTGCAAGTGCATACAAGTCAAGCATGAGAGAGTTGTCCAGACCTACAAGCCCCTTGTGTTGGCCCTGCTTGTAGGGCTGCCACTGCTCTCCATCAGTAATGTTGCCAAAGAAAGGTAGAGAACAGAAATTGGTTCTTTTCTAATTGAATATTGAAGCAAATAGATCTAATGCCCGATTAGGTCTAAAGGCTGGTGTGGGAGAGCAGAACCACAGCCTCTGCATTTATTTCAGAGGGCTCTTCCCATTCTCCCACTGTTTGGAACCACTCAGATGATGGCTGGTGGTATCTGAGCACCCAGGCAAGAGTTGTCTCCTGTGTCCCTCCATAACTTGGTAAGGAATTAATTCAGGAGAATGCTTGCCTCAGTCTGGGAAAATGACCCTGTTTCCTCAGTAACTGAGGAACAAATAGCCTCCATCAAACAGCTTGCCACTTTTGTGAGACCATTTCTGAGCAGGCAGGAAGATCAAATAAGGTTAGCTGGGAAAATCAAGAGGAGACATGTCTGTGACTGCCTTGGTTTCAGTCCCGTCCTCCAGATGTGCTGGTTTAAAAGACACGTGTGGGCAGCAAGCAGCCTCATACAGCAGCTGAGAACCTTCAGCCACACAGGATCTTAGAGAGCCAAGCAGGAAGGGAGCCTGAGGCCTGACTGCACACCTCCTCTCCATGGTCCTTCTGCAAACAATTCCCAGTGTGCTTTTGACAGCAACCCAAACCCATCTCACCGACAAGGGCTGAAAGACCCAGCAACAGCAGTGCAGGGATCATGGTGATGGCTCTCCTCAGCTGTCCCAGGAGACCTGGAAACACAGTGGTTTGCAAAACATGAAGAAATTACTGCTGATTTTCAACAGCACCGTAGCAAAGTTGGTGTGCCAAAAGCTTCCACCCTGAGGCACCAGACAGGGATGGCATTAGCTGAAGAGGGGTTGGGCAGCAGAGGTACCTTCTCCTCTTGGGGAGATTGGGATCAGGGAGGTCCCTGTTTGTCACGGTCGAGACGGGTACACGACAAACTCACACTCGTAATCCAAGGATAGAAAGAAGCTTTTTTCTACTCTATGGCTGCTTTTTAATATCTTTTTTAGTTAGCACACACTGACAGAATTATTTACAGAAACAATGATTCTACAGATAGTACAAACAGCTATACAAGCAATTAGGTACATAACAAGTTTTCTTTTGTGCATTCTTAAAGTCTCACCCCACGAACATCTGTTTCTTTGAGAACCTTTTCTCTCACTAATTGAAGCTGGGTTATCACTGTGGCTGTTTACCATATCTACCTTTTTCTCACGGGTAAATTTTTACTGTCTTTAAATCAAACTCTGTGAGGCTTTCAGACCTGCTGTCAGACCCCACAAATCCCACACCTGTTGGCAGCCTGGGCCAGCAGGGACCTTTTTAGCCCCTGTCAGTCCTCATTGCTTGCCCACATGGCCCCTCCTGAAGGCCCATAGTGTGTCTTTACAATGAGAAGGTCCATCACCTTTGCTTTAATTTTATAGGTGTTTGAAGTCTAATGTGCTACAAAGTGCACACAACCCCTGCCTCTCTGTTCAAAAAGAATTCTTCCTTAGCTTTTGGAAAAACTTATTTTCAAAAATCAAGGACTATGACCCTTAATTCTCTGCTAAAAGCATGCAAGGCAACTCCAAGATTTATTTGGTGAAATAACACTTCTCTGTGTGATATTGGCAGATAACTACTTTACTAATAAATCCGTGTGTTGTGCCTATTAATAAAATTCCAAAATGTCATCAGACGACAGCTATCAAATGCAAAAAAATCAACTGTATTTGCCTTACTGATGAATACATTTAAACTGAGCAGCTTTTATGACTTACAAATGTTTTGGGTTTTTTTTCCCAAGGAGATTTCAAACACGAAACACACCATGAGTCTTGTAGGCAATTAACACTAATCCTGTTAATGCCTGAAAATACATCATTAGTTTTAATAGCATGTGGCCTTTTCTCTAGCCTGCATTTTTACTGCAGACCAGACTGTATGGATGCAGAAACACAGATAATCCACTGGTATCTTTGGAAAGACTCCCTTGTCCTGACTGAGCTTATTCAGGCCAGCAATGCCCACGGCCAGGTCAGGATATACTCAGTAGCTCTGTTTGAGCTCTAACATTAACACTAAGTATTCAAAAGCCCAGAACAATACAGCTTGACCCAACACCTATGAATTCAATGTCAAATCCATCTGGGTCCCTATCGAAAGCTACAGGATGTAGCTCTTTCTACATGCAGGAATTTTTTTTCACTCGCATCATGAAAACCTCACATGCCTTAGGTAGAAACAGCATAGAAATCACAATATAGGCAAAATGCTAAATCAAAACAAATTAAGGCTTCTGGTTCTAAATAAATATTCTGTGAGTGAATTCAGACTCACCTGTATTCAGTTGTCCTTCCTCTGAGGCAGGTCACTTGATGACTTTTATATATATATATATATATGTAGGAAAAGGTATCCACCCTATGGGCTTAGGAATGTTAATTCCTACCTAGTGTGATGACTGTTTTAAAGTACAATAAGTAATATATATTAAGAGCTTAGAACTCCAATGATTTCTTTCATCCAAAGATTTGCACAAGTGGTGATTAGTCAGACTCAGGACAACTCTGTGAAAGGAAATAAACACTGGTTTTCCTCCATCAATAAGCACATTGATGCACAGTAAATGACTTGCAGAAACTATTGAAGTGAATCAGTGGCAGAGGCCAGGCACAAACCAAATCCTCTCCTTACTTTGCACCTGGACATATTTATGGAAGGATTGTTTTGTCTTGTTTCCTCAATGATTTCAGATAGGCAAGCTTTTGATGAAGTATCATACATCCATATGAATTTTAACAAGTACAATTAAGGAAAATCATCCCACTGCTTCATTGCTTTCAACAAATCTAATTCAGGATGGGCACTGGACTACCTTGAGAGCAGAGGCAGGGTCTGAGTTTCAGGTTTGGAGAGGCAGGAGGTTGCAGCAGAAATTAGGAGGAAGGAAACTGATCTCTCAGCGGCTGAAGTTAGTGGGCACACACAGGGAGGCTCTGAAAGACTTGCATTGTGCAGCCAAGAGAATTTTCACATATCTAAAACATCTGAGTCAGTTGGAGAGGGACAGAGGGTCTGGGGGGCCAGTGCCCTTCAATCCTGTTCCGTTTGCCACATTTTTCTCTTCCCAGGACTCTGCCCAGCATGCATCGAGGCTAGGAAGGCAAGATTTTCTTCCGATAGCTTTCTCTTCATTATTTAATGTATCACAAATCCATCTATTCCCATTGCTCTTTTGGGATTGAGATGTGGCAGGTAGGAAATACTGTTTTGGCCAGATACTAGCATGTTTTAAACCAGGCATTGTTACAGGAGGGTTGGTATAAGGGTTAAGGTGAGTCTTAAATATAGAACTCCTAATGAAAGCTTCCCAAAGATTGCAACAAGGCCAGGCAATCATTCTTCATGTACAAACCTGATATCTCATTGTGGTATCTCAGACTAGACTATCACTTAATCCTTTTACTGGGGTTTTACTGGGGTTTAACATTTTAAATAGCAGAAGGTAAAGCTTGACATAGGGACAGGTGCATATCTGTGTGGTGTTGAGATGGTTTAACACATAGAAAATAGAAGCACCTCATGGATAGTGTGCTTTAATCCTTTCAAAGAAAATAGTGACTGATGAAATGCTGGAGGGGAGGAAAGCTAGAGGAAATGATCTGGGAAAAGCTCATAGTGCACAGTTTGATGGCAACAAACCCAGTAGGTATATTCATTTATCCTCTACAGAACAAGACCATTTGTATTAGAAAGAGATGTATTCTCTCAAATAGATTATAACAATTTAGTATTAACATCCAGGTATGCTTCATAAAAAGAGCATCATGTTAGTGAGAAAAACCTAATGTTCCTCTGTCACTGAGCCTGTGTTCATGCCAATGACTTGGAACCTGTTTTTGAGAAGGAGCCGCTAACCTTGGATAAGATTTATTTCCTAATGTGTTGTCCACTTGCTGATGATCCTTAAGATAAAGTTTTGAGTTTAAATAGTTTCTCTTTGCTACATATTTTTCTCTTTCATTTATTACCGTGTAATCACTTTTTTCTACATTTCACAGTAGTCACATGAATTCTTAATGCCTCCTCTGCAGTGCATTGCTCCTTATGTACTCATTGAGTAGTGGATGTTATGTTTTAAATACAACTATTTTTATCTGTGCTGCTATAAGATCTCGGGTCCCTGGGACAGATTCCTTGTATTCATACAATTTCCACTGTAAGCCCAAATAAGAAGATACTTTTCCAGCAGTGTTATGGACTTTTTCTTGCTAAAAATCTCCTTATCCACACAAAGTTTGCCAACTACCTTTTAGTGTAAAAGCCAAAAGCAAGCACCCTCTATGGAAACATGGTCATGCTCATATACACTGCATGGAGCAGGGCTCTTAGCCAGTCCATTTGTCCAAGGCACCACCATGTAACAAGAGCTGCAGGATGTTAGAAAACACCATCTTGTGCTCAAAGGTCTTTGTGGGGCTGTAAACCCAGAGCATTGAATGTAGGTGAGCCACCTAATGAGAGTGGGCTGCATCTGTCACTAGTACTGCACAATTTTTCATTTTTCTGATAGATTTGATTTGGAAAATTACATCAGGGGTACAGTGCCAATATGTATTCTCCTTGTGCTGGGTTGAGTCAGCACAGTGTGTGACTGGGTGGGAGAGAGGGGATGGAAAGTCAAGGAAAGAGGAGGAGTTAACTTATCAAATGGTATCTGCATCTTTTTAAATTTATGAAGCAGGAAAGCTTCCTGGTATTCGTGGGCATCCTGGCATTAAGCTGCAGGCAGTGACCACAGACATGCTTTCTCTGTGATCTGTCCATGACACTGTCAGTAACACTCAGGCAAAGGGAGAGCAGAGTGGACAAAAAAATTTTACCTGACACAACAGCATTTTCCACTTGTCTTACATAAACTAGAAGGGACCACTCCTGAGATCTAAAGCACATCAAGGTTCAGTATCAAGAGTGTGATAACAAAGGGTTCTTTCCTGCTCACAGATTTTCACTTTATATTTTTTCCCCCTCATGCCAAGTGAAGTTTTTTCATTCTGCTTAATGGAGAAGTGATCAAAATGGAGCATCATTCTGAAAAGCATTATATGCTGCACATTATTCTCCTTCAGGTTGCAGGTTATAGCATCACATGTCACTGGGTGGTTAGAATACCATCTAAAATTACTTGGAACAATACCCACATTAATTATTGTCTCCATTGTGAGTTTCAACTCATTTCATAACATGGACAGGCAGACAAATTTCTCAGGTTGTTCCTTTTGTCTTGGATGTAATTATAGGTAACACCAGGTATTCTCAAACTTTGTAATTTCTTTATAGGGAAGCTGCCCATCACTGCTGACGTAGGTCGGATACCTACCACTAACCGACCAGTTAAAGATGCATCTATAGCATCATCTCAGACAAATTCTCTATGGTTGTCCTTCCTTCCCAGCTTTTAAAAGGACACACCCAGTTTAATAATTAGATTTCCATATTTTTTCTTTTTTACATCTAGTATACCTGGAAGTAATCATAGAATCATTTAGGTTGGAAAACACTTCTAATATCATCGAGGCCAACCATTAACCCAGCACTGCCAATTCCAGCACTAAACCACGTCCCTAAGCACCACATCTACACATCTTCAAAAGTCTTCAAACTTGTAAGACAGGAGGCTCTCAGTTTTCACTGTATTCAGAAATGAACAAGTGCTGAGGGTCCCAGTCTCTTCCTTTATCTTGCCTTTCTGAAGAATGCAGATGAGCACTGAAGTAACATCCCACTCTGCATCCCTCTGACCTTCACATAAAATAACTAAGGCCAGAAGTGTTTATGAGGGAGGAAAAAAAGTATTTTCCTTCTGTTCTCTAAAATGAGATTTTTAATTTTACTGTAGAAAAGGTGTTCTAGCAAAAAGGTCACTGGACTGGATCCCATGAGAGCTCAGTTCACATCCCATCCTAAAGACAGATCTATCACCTAAAGCAAGTCATTTGAAGTTTGAGCCAGGATAGGGTCCTGTACATGAGTTGGGGCAAACCCAAGCACTAATATAGGCAGGAGGATGAAACAGTTGAGAGCAGCCCTGAGAAGGACTTGGGGCTGTTGGTTGACAAGAATCTCAACATGACTGTCGTGGTTTGACCCTGGCATCTACGGCTACTGCGGCTTCTTCTGGCATCCATGGCTGCTGCGGCTTTCAACATCTCCCCGCTCCAATGTTGGCACCTCACCCACGGACTGCGGGTGGCTCTGCATCCCTCATGGACCCCATGGGCTGCAGGGGCACACCCCGCCTCACCATGGGCTCACCACGGCCTGCAGAGGAATCTCAGCTCCAGAGCCTGGGGCACCTCCTCTCCCTCCTTCTTCACTGACCTTGGTGNAAATCAGTGTGGCCAGCGGGCTGAGGGAGGGGATTCTGCCTCTCCACTACAGTCCCATGAGATCCCACTTGGAGTGACACAGTCAGCTCTGGGCTGCCAACATAAGAAGGATGTGCAACTGCTGGAGTAAGTCCAGAGGAGGGTCACCAAGGTGATCAGAGGACCGGAGCACCTCTCCTACGAAGACAATCTGAGAGAGCTGTGATTCTTCATCCTGGAAAAGGGAATACTCTGGGGAGACCTTATAGCACATTCCACTACCTAGAAGGGGAAAAAAGAGAGTTGTAGAGGTACTTTGTACAAGGGCATGTAGTGATAGGACAAGGGGGAATGGCTTCAAACTGACAGAGGGTAGGTTTGGATTTGATAAAAGGAAGAAACGTTGTGTGAGACACTGAAACAGGTTGCTCAGAGAAGTTGTGGGTGTCCCATCCCTGGAAGTGTTGAAGGCCACATTGGATAGGGCTTTGAGCTACCTGGTTTAGTGGAAGATGTCCCTGCCCTTTGGAGTTGAACTAGGTGATGTTTAAGGTCCCTTCCAACCCAAACTATTCTGTCATTCGATGATAACTATTAAGAGTATTTCTGTGTGCCTGGAATTAATGATACAAAGCACTGATGACTGTTAACATTCTAGAAAACAAACAGGAAACAGTTTCGGGCTTTTTTCTAGGGCAGTGCAATAACAAAAGAAATAATTAGCAAGGAGGAAGTAGATCAGGAAAGTAATTAATGTTGTTCTGTGTATTACAATCACCTGATTTTCATACAATGTCATCTTGGGAAAAGCCAGTCGTTACCGGAGATTGCACGGTCTGTGAAGAAGGTAAGTTAATTTTTAAACCTTTTTTATAAGAGTCACATGTTGAAGCCATACCACCAGGTGGGTGATGCTTGAACAGGCTGTGTTCCAAAATGCAAATTATATTAACACAGATTCAACGCTGTGCTGACACAGCTACATGGCTACCAGATGAGTGTTGGCTTATTTTAGGCAGCTCAAGCCATGGCTGTTAACAACTAATCAAAAACCAAAAAGTAGCTTTAGAATATGCCCCTGATGGGATCTCTAAGTTTTCTTAACTACTTCCTTTCCATCAACGAGCACCCAATATCTCTCAGAGTCCATGCACTTAAAATTAATTCACCAAATTTGAACAAGGTGTTTTTGGGCGATGCTCTGGGGTCCTATGTACTACTTTAGCCAGTTTGATGTGTTAGCTTATATTGATGAAGAAGGTATGAACATAAGTTCCCTTCTGTAGCATATGATACAGAATGGTGCTCTGCAGAGGGACAGGGAACAGGGAGCATCTGGCAGACTGCAATGGCTCGGATCACCATGATAATATTTGACAGGCTGAATGCTGAAGGCTCCAAAGCATGATCAGAGCAGACCTTCTTTTGTCAAATGTGGTGGAACCTATCTCTATTCATCCTTTAAATGTGGCTCAGGAGCAACCCTCAGAACAGTTCTCAGGCAGTCTACTGTAACATCAAGTATCCTTACCTTCCAATTCTTAGAGGCTTTTCTTCAGCTCCAGAGCATAACTCTCACTCTCAAGCTGTCATATACAGCTGTTCTAAAGAGACAGATCAGCCACTACTGACAGAATTTTCCTTTCAAAAAGTGGATTACACAGCTATTGTATATGCAGTGAGTACAAATGCCATGTTATTTCTGCATCAGCCAGTGCTTGTTTGTGTGTATGTGAGAGACAAAGTGACAGCATCTCTCACACTGGGTTGAGAACACCAGTCTTACTCTTACGGCAAAGACAAAGGGCTTGTCTTAGAAACTGTACTGGCCAAAGCCCAAACTTTCTATAGAAATTTCTGTAGAACAGCATTCATTTTAGAATTTCTAGGTGGGGGACAGAAAAAAGGGGATTACTTGTAACAGAGGACTTTTATAGAGCATCAATTCATCTTTTGAGTTGGCCTCCCTCCATGCCTGTGGCACTTGCAGGTAATCCAGCCTACTAATAGGGTCTGAGAGCAGCTATTCAGTTGTTGCCCTCTCCAGAATTTCTCATCCTGCCTCTTTCTGGGACCAGACCTCTTCACACTTCCCAGATCCCAAAGCTCAACTCAGCACTTCACTTCTGGGTACATATCTTGAGTAGAAACACAGGAAAAACAGGAGCAATCAGTGATCAAGAAGTGTGCAGTCAAATTCACATAATTCAGCATCAAGAGCTGAACAACCAAGATCCTTTTTGGTTATTATTGCTTTCGTGCTTTTCTTTATTATTTCATCCCAAGCATCAGGCACAGACTTAAGCACTAATCATTAATAAAGTTATATGCTGAGTTCAGGCATAAGCCCCATCACTGCCAAAGCTATACCTGAACATTTCTCATCTCTTTGTTCTTTCATGGCTGACACATGCCAGAGCAGGTACCATTCTGTGATTAGTCTAGGCTCAGGAACCTTAGTCATTCCTGTCCTCACATCTATGATCCATCTGCTGTAAGCAATTAATCACATACAACCTGTGTTCTTTCTGGATATTGCGAATCATCATCATCATCTCATCTATCAGCCATATGGCCACTAGATTGCTGTTGACAAAGTTAATCTTTCTGCTTTTCAACTCTGCACAGCTGACATTTATTTGAGCTCATGTTCTCTGTATTGTGACACTTCTAGCTTGCTGTCCCAGGTCTTACGATCATGGACAATTCATTAATTTAACCTGCATGGCAAAATCATTAAACTCTGCCACAAAGGAATAATTTATTGCTCACTACTCAAAGTAGACAAATTTTTCATTTCTTAAAGAACTTCTAGGTTTCAGCAGAAATATAATTTTCAGGTTTGAATTGTTCATCTCAAAGTAATATGCAGGATGGAGATGTAACCAAGAGGACTGTTCAGTAAGTTTTAAAGCTCATTCAAGACAGAATATGCAGAGAGCAGACATTAAAGACTTGAAGGAGCAAATCTGTGAGATTGCTGCTTCAAAATAAATTTAAACTTAATAGTATGAACAGTCTCAATTTTCCTTGTTACCCATGGCAAGAGTGTCCCTGTCCATGGCAGGGGGTTGGAACTAGATGATCTCTAATGTCCCTTGCAACCCAGCCCATTCCATGAGTCTGTGATTCTACCCAAACCACACATTCCTGCAAACTCCTTGTATCAGCACTAGAGTGCGTGTGGTCATGTTACAAGCCTGATGAAGGAAGAGGTCTGAGGAAGGATGAAGGAAGATTAACCTAGAAAAAAATCATCAGATTAAAGTGATGTGAAACCACAGACTCCAAGTAGGATTTGCACTGAGTTTGTAATGAGGCTATTCACGTGTGGAAGTGAGTAACCTCCAACAACGCACCGTGCTGGAATCCTGACAAGCCCACGTGTTTCCACACAGCACGCAACTACTTTAGAGGTCATTTTATATTTCCACAGCTTATTCAACACAATTAGATCTCAGTGATGAGTCCTGCTAAGACACTTGTAAAAATACTGTTGGAACATTGGTTTCCTGAATTTCATGCAACTGGATGAAGGAAAAAACAAAGAAAAAGAGGCACTTTCTAATGCATTTAAAGAGTTTGTGCATTACAAAAGAGATCAACACAAAGCAAGTCTCCTTTATGCTTCCCCTAGATGAACAGGCAGCTGTGTGCATCTTAAGCTGTGTTCTCAAAGTGATCCTGTATGTTAAGACCGAACTGTACAGTGCCTGTTAGAAATCTAGGAAGAGCTCATACAACCTTTCTGATATACTTTATTAATAGAGAAATTAATCCACAGCACCTAGATCTCCTTCTTTGAAAGAATGCAGTAGTCAAACATTAGAATTAAAATAATTTTATTTCAATGTACATGAACAGAAATAAAATTTTTTAAACTTAAAGAGATATATTGCTGGGCTGGCCCAATCACAAGTGTTCTCTACTACCAGGCAGCAAGACTGACTAGACCCACTTCACGGCTTTGTGGACCAACTGGATTCAATGTACCACCTCAAAAGGGTCCTTCAGCACAAAGCAAACTATTTTTTTGAAAACGAAAAGAAAACTCATCAACTGTTCACCTAGCCAGGAATTTTACATGGTGTCCAAGGAAGATCTCTCTTGAAAATTCTGTCCATTACTGAAGAACAGTACACAGTATGCGGCACTATATCTAAACTTAACAATCAAGGTTTCTCCCAAATACTTTTCTTTATTCTACTCTCTTGTACAAAGCATCTCCTATAAAATCCACATATTCACAACCACAGAATGATATAAACCTGTGAACAAAGCTGTTTTCAATATGCTTGTTGCTATGTGCTATTACCTGCTGTATCAGCTCTGACATGCAGCATTCGTAGATGGTAAAAGGGCATTTCTCTTGGCCATCTATTTCAGAATTCACAGAAATTATGACTGTTTCTACAACTTATAGTGCAATGCAGTTAATTTATGGCATGATATGGCACCATATGATAAGCAATTATTTGTTAAAATGCACAATTTCTTTCCTAATAATTTTGTGGTGCTTTACTGATAATGTAAGTAATAATGCATTTAAAAAGACAACTGGAAGAGGAACTGATAGAGAACAATTGTTTTTAAAGTGTCTGTTACTGCCTTTAATAAAGAAAAACAGAAAAAAAAACCCCTGTCAGATTCAATGAAAACAATAGGAAGTAGTTCCTCACACAGCACAATTGAACTGTCGCCTCCTCGCCACATGATGTGGATGCCTGGATACTAGGGAGGATTTAAAGAGCTTTTTCTTCCATTATTTTAAGCAGCAAATGCTCTCAGATACAGAGTTCCCCAAGCCACAGATTGCTTAAAGTAGATTGTGGGGAAGCATTGCTATCTGGTCACCCTGTTTTCATTCTTCCTTTGCATCTCCTTTAAGCCACTGAGACTGGATCCTGGGCCAGAGGGACCTTTGGTCTGACTTCGTACAGCTGTTTCTAAGTTACTTCAAAACACTTCACGAACTTATACTTAAGACAAAGGGCTTAAGTTCATCACTTGCTATGTTGTTTAGTTAGAAGGACTAAGATTTTCAAATTACAAATGACTTCCAAAAGAGAAAAAAAATATTTAAGCTTTTCTCTGTTGTGACTCAGTTGTATAAAACTGTATAGAAAAATGAGAATTATATGCAGATGTAATGAAAAGCAGTAAGCTTTATAAAAAACATTCTTAGAAATGTACCACGCATAAACAAAAGATGATTTACAAATATATTTTGCGGTTCTTCTAGTCATCATCAGAATCTGAATCATATGTCTTTCCTCTGATGGTCTTCTTATCCAGCTTCGTGAAGCTTGTTCCATATTTCTTTTGACTTTGAAAAGGTGGGTCCATCAAGTTTCCACTACAGGAAAAGAGTAAGACAAGTTGATTAAAGCCATATTCATACAGACAGTAAGCATTATCTCTAATAAGCTGTTTCTCCAGAAAAATACATTCTAAGAGAACACAATGCCTACTTCCTACAGCCACCCTAAGCAGCACTATTGTGTTGCTAGCATAGCACATCCTGGTCAAAATGGCCTGGATAACTGGAGTTACAACAGGAGTGTGAACGTAAACAGCACCTGTGAGCAGAGCTGTAGAGAAGAACTGTCTGAAAAGGCTTTTCCTGTAAACTGATCATACTAAAGATAACCATCGGTCAGATTAAACTGTAACCAGGGAATTACAGAGAGACTTTTCAAAACAGGTGAGGAGCCACCAGTACAAAAGAAGCTAAAATGTTGCTAATGGGGACTTCGGAGTCAAAACTGGGCTTTGCCAGAAGTCACCTTGTGCTATTTCTGCCTAGGCCAGACGGAACAGCTTCCCCACAGGCCTGCACTTCTTCTACAGGACTGTGGGGGAACTCTCACCTCAGAGTGCCCCCATGATCCTGCAGGGGCTCTCTCACCAGCACGTGCGTCCATGGGAATGGATCTGTGCTCCCTGTTGGGAACAGGAGGTTTTCACACAAAGCTGGAGCACCTGCCTCTATTCCAGCAGGGTTGCACAAGGAGGGGAATTCCCGCTAGCTGCCCAGGAAAGGGTGTGCCCTGCTTTCGCTCACATGACCTGCAAGGGGTTTGCATCCAAGTGTCACTGAGTGAGCAATTACAACAATTACAACCTTCTGGAATTAGCTATAAAGGGATGTTTACAAATTCGTAATTCTTTACAAAATGTTAATACTATTTTGCTGATGTCAGTCCTAAATATACAGTTCACTGACTGCTGTTTAATTACATACATCAATACACCACTTCAATCCTGATCTTCGGCAATCATCTGACCTAAGCAGTTTTTCCCCTAAACAAAGTATATCCTTTTACTATCTGCCGTCCCACAGGTTGAAGGAAAAGAACTATTTCTAAACTCTGAGGAGGCCTATGCCCTTCTCAGGAACTCCAGAGAGTGGGACATTACTTTCAGAGCAGTGTGGAAATGTGGCTCGCATTGCAAAGCCAGGGTCTGCCGAAATGAACGAAGAGCAAAACTCCCCCTCTCCACAGGAAGCTAAGAACAAATACACAGTACTAGTTGAGTCAAGCAGAAGTAAAATTATGCCATAAGCCAGTGTATCAACGTTTAGAAAATTCAGTGGTGCTTGATACAACTCCAGTGAAGGATTTTTCCCATAAAAGGCTGTTGCCATCTACAATATGCGTCCAAGCTGTCTCTGCATATTTGCTCGTTACTGAACTGGGAAATACCAGTTGTTTTAAAATTATAAATTTGAGTCATTTCACCTGAAGCTCAACAGCTACTAAGCCAAATTGAATAGCAGTTCTTTGGCTTTACGATACAGTACTTCTTGCCAAAATTTTGCCCAATCAGATATTTAAATAAATTCAGATAATGAAATTTAAGTTTGAAAAAGCATTAAAGACATTCAAAACAATAGACCAAAATTAACTTAAAAAGATAGATGAAATCTGAGCCACACTGGAAAGCAAAACAAAATTTTGGTACAGAATTCTCCTGTAAAGGTAGGCTTTTGTGGTGACAGATATGTTCTACTGCCTTTTGTTCTGTAGTCTCTAACATGGTATTTATGATGATTATATTGTCCTGTAACTCAATTTATTTACACTTCTTCAGATTATTTTCCATTTCCAGTACTGTTCATTGAAGAAAAAAGTATATTCATGGATGTAACATTGACTAAGATGCAGTTTAAGGACGACTTGCTGAGTTTTCTCTGAAGTGGATTAAAAACGCTCAGACTTCACTGCATTGCAGCTGTGACATGGAGCATCCATAGCTGCTTCAGAGAGGATTACATGAGATGCACGACTCTGAAGCCACATCAGAGCATCACAGCTACTCCATACACCTCATGACAAGAACTGGGTTTATTTTTATTACTCTACAGAAAGGACAACACAACACTCATTACAATGTCTCAATACTTTGCCAAAGAGATTCTCTTCTTTCCCTTGATGAAGCACACAGATTAATTAACTAGATTAAACTCTTACATGTTTTTTTTTAGCATACAACACATTGAAGTTACAACCTTTTCAGATTCTCCTGTCTGCAAGCTCATTCTCTTTGCACTTTATCTGAAAATAAAAGAATCACGAAGCACTTAAGTTACCTGTAATTAATTATGTCTGCACAGCCTAATCTCCATTCTAAGGTTTCTGTAGTGAAGTCATCAGTGTTACCGAGGTCAGTAAAGCCCACGACGTAGTCTTGTGTTTTTCCATCTTTTATTAGTGCTAGAGTGGGAATTATTTTGATGCGCAGTCTCTCGCACAAGAAAGGAGATTTTTCAGCATTTAATTTCAAGAATTTTGTCTCAATGTGCTTTTTTGCCAATACAGTCAAATGTTTGTCCATTATTTGGCACCTGTGGAAAAATTATCCCAAAATATATAAAGTGTTAGAATGAATAAGCTGAAAAATATGCATTTGAGAGAAAGTTTAAAAGGAGCAGTGAAGAGCTAGTTCTATCCTGTTAATACTCAGACATGACCTTTGTAATTGCGAATTTAGTTTCAAGAGAAACTATGTTTCAGAGGTAGCTGGATTTAATGACTAATAGAGCAACAGCCTGGAGCACCTTTACTGTACAATTATACCATCCCTTTCCCTAATTTCTTCCTAATTACTTTCCATACACCTGAAGGCCTCGCTCTCATTTCTTGAGGCCTGCGCTTATTGATGACATTTCTTTCTAACTTCTATTGTTCCAGCTCTAGCTTCACTGCCTGTCAACTGGAAAAATTTCTCTACAGAAGATTTCTTCAAAAAGTATTCTCAACGTCTTACAGTGTTTTGGATTTTTTGCTGTCACAACCTTCATAGCTGAGATGCAGTAACTCAGTGTAAGTGGAAAAAAATGTGATTCGCACAGACTGCTTTGCATAGTAGTGCTGTAGGCAAAAATACTTTGCTTTTCTGTTGCCATGCAATAGGCGTGAACATAAAATTATTGTTTCTCAGCTATGGGACAGTGACATGAACTGCTCAAAATGCTTTTCAGATCACAGAGATTTGTGGACTTGTCACTTGCAAGCTCAGTTTCCTGGATTGTCTTCTCTAAGTGGTTTGGCTTAGATGCACGAACTCTGTGATGTGACTGTCCTTAAACTCGAGAGGAGAGCTGAACAGATCAAAAGGCTGGACTGGGCAAAGATGAAAGCAACTTGATACAGTGGTTGGTATACCCAACACACAAGCTGGTTGGCAGCATGACACATTTTACAAAGCATTTTCTCTAAAGTTCCTGCTCCTGCCTGAGCCAACAGACTTTGCTGATTCAAGAAACAAGAACCCAAACCTGTCCTAAGCTACTTTATTTGCAGGGACACCTTCTTGAGTAAAAGCTAGGCAAACAGAACTGCTTTAAACACTTAGAAAATGTAGGACGCAGATACCTCACTGCAAAATCCAGCCTCGACCTCTTTCAATGCCTCACATGGAGGCTGTTTCAGTTTATATTCTATAAACTAGAGAGAACATAACACTTTTGGGGGAAAAAAACCCAATGAGCCAAAAACAGGACAACTGGCTCCTCCTTCAATAAACTACTCTACTTTGCAACTGCATTTTAACAGAACACATCGAGAGAGATCCAGTGAGGAACAGCCTACAACCCAGAACTTCTGAAATTCTTCCAAGGAAGTGGGACATCTTAGTTTGGGTTCCTGTTCTGAGTCAGCGCATATTCTCAGATCTACATGTCTCACACTCTAAAAAAAGTGACAGAATCACAAAGGCGCAGGCACAAAGGAAAAGCAGCTGCCACTGATCCTTTCAAAGTAAAAGGTTAAATTCTCAAGATGCCCAGATAAGACTTTGGTTATATTTTTATTTCTGTTTGCCAGAACCACCTGGAATATGTCTATCTGGAATAACCAAAGCGATCTTTTTGAAATGCTGCTCTTCTATTGTCTACATTTACAGATCTGGCTGCCTCAAATTAAATCAATAATGAAACACAGTAGTCTCTCAAATATTGTAAAAGGGGTTATACATCTATGTTCTAATCAATTGTGTAGCAGAGGATTAATTGTTGTCAAATCATGTTCAGATTAACTGTAATGGAAAAATACATTTAAAAAAAATCAAATGTCTTGAAAAGTGACTGAGACGTATAATGTGAATATTTCTAAAAATGCCTGTTCATGTGTGGGATCTGAAAGAACAAGAGCACACATCTGTTTTTGTACACATCTTTAAACAAAAAGTTTCTTCAGCACAGCTTATTTACTATACCTGAATGTTGTATCTCTATAGAAATGGCAAACCACATTTTTACTTTCTTTGACTTCTTGGAAAAAGTCTCTCTCGCTTGGGATTTCTCTATATTCTCCATGTCCTTTTGAAAGCCACTCCTTTTGGAAAACATAAAAGCAAATAATTAGTATGAAGGTTGTTAGTCCATCTGTTGTACAAACTCCACAGTTTTCAGAAAATGGAACAGGGGGCCTGCAGTGAAAACCCATTTCATACAGTAATGAAGAAACAAGGTACTTCCTCCCCTTTAGTTTTAGTTTGAAAATACACAAATAAGGCCACCTTGCTTATTTGGAAATACACATCTCAGACAGAGCTACACAAATTTCTGCAATGCAGCCTCTCAGTAAGACAAGACTAGTTCAAAGAATACAACAAAAACTCTTGGCATTTGAAAATTGCCAATTGACAGCTTGGGCTACTCTCTCTGAAATGTTTTTGTATACTCAAAGAGATCATCTTAAACTTAGTCAAGTCATTACATGAATTAAATAAATGTCTTCTAATTTTTTACTCTATGAAAAAATCAGTAAGAAGAAAGTCTGCTAACTCATCTGCAATGATGTTTACTTATCAAATATACACTGAAGGGATCTTAACATGAACCAGGCTCACAGAAAACCATTCTGAAAACATATGTGCACCATTAGTCTATGGAGAAACAGAATGCCACAAACTAAAATTCAGAGGAACTTCAAAAACTGTCTGATTAAGTGCGCAAATACAGTTTCCAAAGAGCTAATCTTCCACATTTTCGACAAACACACTTAGGGAAAAATCCACAGCCTCTACATTACTAAAAGTTCATTGTAGTGTATTAAAATAAGTACAGACTAGTTTAAACTATTAGAAGTAGTGCAGTGTGACAAAATTTGAAAAAAACCTTCATTTTCCAGTAGAGGAAAAAATTTAGATCCATCACTGTTCTTAATCTTGCAGTTTTGTCTTAGCAGAGTGAAGGAAAAAAAAGGTTTCCATGCAAACCAAAGATATCCTGTAAGCTAAATTAGGATAGAACAAAGACTCTCCTGAATATTGTATACATTAAAAATTCATGGAAGTATGAGCATATGAAGAAGTCATCATGATGCAAATCAAGAACTCACTTATCCCTCAACAGTGATTATGCATTAATTCCCCTCTGCACGGTTCTATTCCAGAATAGTGTGACAGCACACTCCTTTTACTGAGCAGTATCCTACTTCACATTTGCATTTGAAAGTGTGTGAGAACAGTGACTTAAAACCAAATGACATGAAAAAGTTTTTCCATGAGATCTATCACATTGAAAATCACATGAGATCTATCACATGAGATCTATCACGACTGAAAAAGGAAAACACTAGGATCAAATATAAACTGAACTTCTGAAGACAAGCAAACAATGCGCCACCTTCTCTACTTCCGTGTTTACAGAATCAAAGCTGCTGGTGCTGCCTGTCTGGCATCCCAGCCATGCCATGCATTTCACTGCATTCCCATTTCAAAGTCTGGCATTAGCTTTTAAGGATTACATCATAGCCAGAGCACCTCCTTTCAGCCAAGCCCCTACTCCCCCAACACAATCAATTTCTTGTTTAAGTTTGCTCAGATGGAATAAGCTAAGAAACCTACAGCTTCCCTACTTATAATTCAGTCTCACACCATATGTTACCAAAATTTTGGTGTAAACTACTGTTCAAAAAGAGCTCTGAGGGAGCATAAAGATCACTTCATTTGATGTGAGGTATCAGGTCCCAAGTGAAAATTTCCTTCCTGTAGGGTGAAATGAGCAGTCATACAGAGACAACATTTCATTGGCTTAGGAGGAGTGTGACAAATGATTCCAGCCTAGGAACAAGGAAAAATCCTGTTCTACCCTTCTACAAAATACTTTAAGAGGAAGGCACACATCACTTACATACTGTAACAATCCAGAAGCTTCAGAAGAAAGACACTTCAGAAGGAGGCTAAAGCCTTATGACTAGATTGCCTACAGGGCTTATGTTTCCAGATAGCCATGTTCAGTGAATACACTCAAATCTCTGCATTAGACTTGTTATCCTACTCCTACTGTAACAATCACAGAGGTGCTTCTCTCCTCCTGTTAAAAATCACAAAGCATGCACACATGGACAGACACTTGCTTTCCTGGATAATTTAAAATTAATAAGCACAGATAAGAGAGAAAGAGGGAAAAATCCCTAAAACCAACCAAACAACCCCAAAATACTTCGTTCATGTATATAATTTCCCAAGGGCTTCCAAAAAGTCTGTTACACTCTACACATCAAGAGTCTGTACTACAGAAATTACTTGTTTCTGCTGCTGGGTCTTTTTTAGGGCCTCAAGCCTCCTCTGTTTAAGGCATTCCAATTCATCTTCATCCATTTGGTCCAGCTTCTGTATTTCAGCATCCAGATGCTCTTCCACAACCTTGGCTGACTGAAGTATTTCATTCTCCAGAACTTTTTGAAGGATATCAACAGAGGTATCGGCAGCCATCTTTAGCTGGAAAGTGACCTCTTCAGAGCTGTGGAAACAGTGAAACAAGGAATTAACATTTAGACAAACACTTAGTTAGAAGTCTGATCTCTCTCTGCTTGCAGTTCATACCACAGAACAACAAAACACTCTGCTATTTGACGACAGAAGTAGTTAGTAGATAGTTCTTTACTGCAACCCACTCTGGAGAATACTTTCATGATGAACACAGATGGCAAAGATACAAGTCAAGTCCTATTCTTTCAGCCCCAAAGGCAGCTACTGAAAGTGCACAGGAACCTGAAAATGTTAATATAAAGAAGAAAAATTCACCAGTTCCAAAAATCTCCATCCTGAGCCAGATGTACCTACTTTAATAAACATTCTGAAACAAGAAGATTCAGTTGGAAAGCTCCAAGCTGCTGAGAGGAGGCAGATGACAAGTCTAAGCAACGCTCAGTATATAAATTTGTGCCAGTAGTTTAAATGCAATTACTTGAAGCCCCTCAGGCACATTAACATATTTAAATCTGAATTAACACTCCTCAGCTACAAGAAAAGACAAAGTGCTCAACAGCAAATGCTTTAGGCCAATACACTGCTTTAAGTAGCACCAGAAAATTGTTATTTTAAACAGCACCCTATGGCAGCCAGCAGGAGGATTTAAAAGTCACTACCTAATTGCTGTGTGAAGAAACACAGTCAAAATAGTTTCCTGTAAAGTTCTCCCTGCCCAAACACATCAAAAGACACAAAACACTACCCAAGGTGCATGAAGAGCTGTGACAACACAATCGACTCCTCTTCCCAAAAACTTACATGGCACAAAACTACCAGTGTAGTGACTGACGGTTTTGAAACATTGACAGTGCACAGTCACCCTGCTCAGACTCTCAGCCTGCTGACCACGGATCTGACGTGCTGATTTTGGGTTCCAGGGTACTCTTGGCCGTAGTTCAAAGCAGCCGAACTGCCAGCGTCACTGGCTCTGTGAACACCCTGCACACGCAGGCAAGAGAAACGTTTTAAGTAAGGACGGGACGAGTACCAACACCGCGGCAGCACTCCAGGCGGGCTGCAGCACGAGCAGTGCCCAGCCAGCAGCACACGGGTCCCTGCCACACTCGCTCTGACCCGCGGCACCGTGCTCTGCCTCCCTCCACCCGCAGCTGCTAACCACAAAGTCTGTCTCCTCTCCCCCTTCCTGGTGTTTCCAGAGGGAATAGGCACCTTGCCAGCGAAGACCAGAGGCCAGCAGGTCTCCAGGCGACGGAGAGACCCTGCTCAGCTGGGGCAAAGGGAGACTCGCCCTCCAAGCAAACAGGAAGGAAAACACAACCAACCCCCGCCAGTCCCCACTACAACCCGAGGTGCCCAGCGGTCTCCCGGCTCCCAAGTCGCGGAACCCCGGGTGCCAGGAGGCTTTTCCTACGCAGCCGGGAGCCTCGACACCACCGACGGAGACGCGGTTGCACCGCTCCGCCGGGCAGGGGCGCGGGGTCCCGGCTGAGGGGGGGCGGCACACGGCGGGGGCACTGCGCAGGCGCCGCGCGCCTCCCTCCGCGGAGCGGCTACACACAACGCCACAGAGAATCCACCCACCCAGCTCAGGACGGGCTTCCCGGGGCGCCGCCCTGCCCTGCCCTGCCCTGGGCGCGGTGCCGCTGCCGCCGCGGCCCCAGCCCCAGCCCCAGCCCCAGCCCCAGCCCAGC
>VYZT01010530.1:75296-89975 GCA_013400735.1 Pomatostomus ruficeps
CGGCTCGGCCCGGCCCGACCGTGCGTGTGTTTGTTCGTGAAGGGGCAGGCGGCTCGATTTCCAGATGAAATGTAGCTCCTTAGTGCAATTGAAGTGATTCAAGTGTGGGTTTCTTAATTATTTTTTATCTCTTACTAGGCGTTAGTGCTGTAGATCGTGCTATGACACTGATATCTACATGTTTCGCATGCTTGTTTAATACATGCAGACGGTGGACATTTTAGTAGTTGGAGGATAAGAGAGTCGCCTCTGTTATTATATTCATACCGTCGTGGACAATGCTCCATCTGTGGACTTTTTTGTGTGTAAGAGTTTCCTATAAAGGCAGCTGTATTAACCATATGGAATGCTGACCGAATGACATTGTGCGTGTATACACTAGCAGGAGAGAATATATTTTTACTTGTCACTGTATAGTAATAATACAAAGGAGCAATCCGATTAGAGAGTGTTTTTAGTTTTTATTAGTGATAGGTAGTTAAATAAAAACTGATGTCCTGAAACGCAGATGAACTAGAAACTACAGTGTTTTTTCCTTGAACCATTAAGTGTTTCTCTTCTGGAGCTCTCCCCATGATAGCTGTTTCACAAAATACTATTTCATCTCAGAGCACTTCTCACTGCTTAGGCATGTATTGGTGCTTACTTAAGGCTGTTACTCTGTACCAGGTTAGGGCATAAACTGTTTCAGTTTCTCTAGTCCTTTCTGGGTAATGAATATTTTCTCAATGAGGTATTTTACTCATCTGACACTCTTTTTCCTAATGCCTTTTGCCATGCCATGTGTGTCGCTTTTTAGTGTTTGTTGTTATCAACTTGTTTCATGGGCTGTATTTCACAGGAGTATCTTGGGAGCAGCTCTGGCAAGGAGGTGAGTTGAGTGTGACTGGAGAAAGAAGAGGGAAGGGCTGGATATTTGTGCTCTAAAGGAAAGAAGGCCTAGTGCTCATCTTTATACACAGTGTGGTAGATGCCAGATGTGTGGAAAAGCGTTCAGGCACTGAAACTCTGTTTCTTGGGGCATTTCGGGGGTAGTGGCCAGTGTGCAGGGAAGGCTTTGAGAGTCTTGGTGCCTCCTGGGTACTTTGTTCTCTCTGTGTATCTCTGAACATATTTTTCTGTGTAAATTACTGAGCACCGGCCTCTCTGGGGTGCTACATGCAGAATGTAGTTTGTGTCTAAAAATGGAAGCACACCTTAAAGGAAAGGTCAAGAATTTCTTGTTAGAATAGTTGAAATCTTGAGAGCCTAATGATTATTACTTCAGATCTAAATGTTGCAAAAAGAAAGAACAATAGTGCAGTTACAGTAGTTGTGCTCCCTGTTGCCAAGTCCTAAGGTCAGTGGTTTCATCCTGATGGTGGTGATGAGCTGCTGCAGAGAGCTGTCAGCATCAGGTGGCCTTCACCAGGAGCGTATGATTGCTCATGGTTGTGGATTCATCTTCCTTGCTCTAGGATCCACATGAGATCAGTTTTATATGCTTGCTAATGTGACTTTGCTCTTCACTGATTATTCCGTGAAGCTCTGTGGTTAGCTACCTCCAGTGGTTATCTCCACAGTACACCTAAACAAGTGAAAGGCACTGTGTATTAAATACTATTTATTTCTTGTTTGTTACCCCTAAAAACAATTTTGTTCAGGTCTGCATTTCTTTTAGCCAGTGTCTCTCAAGCTGTGGGGCGTCCTGTGCTGAGTCTGTGGAAGCCATCTCTGTTTATCCCATGCCTGTGCTCCGCTGTGTCCTGTCTCTTCCCTTCTCAAGGCCAGTGCTCCCATACCAGGCCTGTATTTCTCTACACCACATTATTGTTGTGGAGTTGTGAGTATCTCATTCTGTGCAGTGACTGTTTGTCACTGATTCGACATGAAACTATGGTTGCAGCGTGCTCAGGTAAACAAAAGTAGAACCAATTAGGCACCTGGTTAATTAGAGAAATTGCTGTCATAGCTAAATCGAGGAACAGTTGCAGGCAGGTCAGATGAAGCTCAGCCAAAGTAAGCCTTGACAGGCTTTTGTCCCGAGGTCTTGCAAATGCGGTGCCAAGCTTAGGAATTGCCCCTAGCAGTGATGGTGCTGTCACAGGGCTACACAGTTGTATGGCAGTGAGAGGGACGATGTGGAAGAATAATACAAACAGGTATGTGTTTGAGAAGGGACAGGATGGTCAGGCTGCGTGTGCTTTACAGGAGGGAGTCTGAGGGCTTGGAAGTGAGGATGGACTTGGAAGGCCAGTGATGTTTTGGAACAGGCATCACTTGCAGAGGTAACTTTTGTTTTCTGGTGATCTTGGTTCTAGGTGACATCCTTGTGAATGTCAAGTTCTCCTGGGAGAGAGGATGCGCTGCGTATTTGCATATGTGGCTTGAATTTGGAGTTCCAAAATTCCCCATCAGTCTCCCTTCCATTTCCAGTAAAGTGAGAGAAGAATGGCACTGTGTAATCAAAGGCTTTTTGTTGGATTTTCTTGCTGCATCTTCAGTTCTGTGCCATGTAGTGCCATTCTATTTATTGCCTCCTTTTCCTCTCTTCTTTCCCAACAGTTATGCTACAGGTACAATCCCTTATATCCTTTTTGGCTGCAGCTCCCAAAGCATGTGGCAGCTCATGGGCACAACTTGTAGTGCAGAGGAAGCATGTGGGAAGATGCAGGTGGTTATGTTTGTGCTGTGAATATTTGTTTGAGAATTGATGTGGTGACAGGCAGGAGATTTTCTGTGCGACACACTGAGAAAAATTATGTAAGGTACAAGGAGTCTTTACTCTGATTTTCTCCCCTCACCCCCATAGCTTTAACTTTTGTAGTGGAGCTTCTTCCTCCCTTGTTTCTGCTGAGTACTGTAGATGTCATGCTGATGGGTATTGGTGCATGGCCGGGAAGTGTGCTGGGAATGAGGGTAAGGATGAATTTTGTCCCTATGTATTTATACCCTGTTTCTGTAACAAGACCCTGAGTGAGATGATATCTGTGGTGAGCAGGAAAAGAATGAAAATACCAGACTGTAGCCTGTTACGAGTACAGGTTGCTACCTGAACACTACAAGTCTCCTCTTACTATACCAGCACTGCTGTTACACTCTTCTGGAACTCTGTTAATGACTCTTGTTGCTTGATTGCTGTGCACCTGCCAATGAAGAACGTGTTTATCTAGAATGGTCAGATACGTGGTCGCTTTGTGGTGTGTTAGGTGCTTCGTGAAGATGGGAGAGTGTCTTGGGTCAAAATAGCTCCTAAGCCATAGGGAAGTTTCTTTAATTGTTTCCTCTTTGGAATTTTTGTATTTGTGGTGATCACTCATTTTCAAATGAAACTTCATAGCAAATATTTCAGTAAAAATACAAGGTATCTTGAGTTTCCAAGCTTTCCTATTTGAAGAGCAGGTGCTCTGATGTGTAGTCTAGCTCCTTCTGGGAGTAGCGTTATGCTTTGGTTCTTTGATATGGTTGTAATGGCAGATGGTATGTCAAGGTTCTATCCTACTTTCTTTGGAATTTAGTTAGGATATTTTATTTTAATTGTGTGAAGAAAGGCTGTTATAAACTACAGAACTCTGCTTTGAATCCGAGCCTCAAACTGCTGCTGTAGATTTCCTAGGGAGCGTGCTATGTACTCCGTGCTACAGATTGTTGCGTGCCTAGAATATGGATCTTTCCCTTTGATGGTGTTAGCTTTTCATGTGTTTTTCTTCTCCCTGCTTTAAGTCATCTTCCTTTTCTCTTAATAGTTTTCCTTAGCTTCCAGTAGGTAGTCTTTAGGTGTGTTTATTCTTCTGCCCTTTAATAATGTGACGTGTTGCCCAGGTCACTCTGATCATTCATGCTTCTTGCTTTAGAAGTTGCAGGTGCCAGCTGTGATTCTGCAGCCAAGAGTGAACACTGCTGCTAAAATAAGGCTTAGTGCTCTTACTGATGCTGTGTATTGCTTTTTGTTCTACAAATTAAACCCCTGGTATTGTCCACTAGTCAGTCTATTTGGTTCCTTTACTATTAGTGTGTTAAGTAAAATCTTCTCAATGTTGTGTCGGAAAGTTCTGTGAAGGCTAGAACGTACTTTGCAGACATTCTGAACCAGAGTCATTGTAAGTTACCTGCTTCTCAAAAATATTTCCACAAGCAAAGCTTTCTGCAGCTCCATCAAGGAGAACAGCTGATAAACCCTTGAAATCCCTCTTTTGCCAGTCTCTTCTGGAAGACAGAAGATTTTGTACTGAAAGATGGAATAAAATAATGCAAAATAAATTTGCCATTACAGAAATTTATTGTCCTGTTCTATGCAAATGTATATTTCTGTTCCCCCTAAACCTATAGTTTTTAACACAGGCATTTCATATTTATAAGAAACCTGTATATACTTGTTGGATATTATTTTAAAGCAAAACTTCATTGTAAAAAGACTACAAGGATCTTGCAATATTTGTGGTAAGGGTAACATAAACCAAAAAACACAACACTGCACTGCACTAAGGAGATTGTAAGAAGCAGCTTTTCTTGTGGAAGTCTTTATTCTTTTCATTATCTTCATGAAGGCATCTAAATCTCAGGTGTAACTGCTGTTTATGAAAAGTATGAAAATAGTGCATTGCAGGCCATCAGGAATTGCATACTCTGTTGTTTCAGTTCTCTGAAGACTTCTGGAGAGCCTTACTCACAACAGAGGTTTATGGCGAGTTAAACTTTGCTGTTGTTGTTGACACTCATGACATCAAGCCAGACAAGCTCTACAGCTTTACATACCTTTGCTGGTTTTAATTGTGTTTGTGCTGTCATGTTTTCCTGACTCTGTGCATTGCTGGACATTTGGTCTGTGCTGTTCATCACTTAGGAGCTGCCGAGGAGTGAAGGTCTCTGGACATAGTCTCCAATTTACTAACTCTTAATGCTTGCTTAACATTCCTTTTCCTCTTCCCTCTGACTTGTCCACAAAAACAGTCCCCTAAGACTGGCAGAGGAAGTAATTTTTCTGCACACAAATCATGTGTGCACATAATTCAGTCATTAAGTTTCCTGAAAAAGTGCAACACAATATGGTGGGTGTTCTGGCCTGAAAGCAGTTGATGCCTTACAGAAGTGTTTTGATGATCCTGTTGTTTGCAGCACTGATGACCTATTCTTCCTGTGTGTCAGTTTGGGTTTTCTTCTTCCTTTTTTTTTTTTTTTTTTTAATAGTAGTTCTGTAATGTTAAACATGTATCTGCATCTTAGCACTGAAATACGTTTCTTTAAATAAATGCTGTAGGATGAAGTATTGGTTTTAGTTATAGTTAATGTAGGCGGGCATCGTTTGCTCTTCAGGATTACAGACAATCTAAAGTGTAGTTCTGAAGTTGTTTTAAATGGTGTTTTTGTGATGTATTTTCATTTTATATGGTGAGACGTGTAGGATATGGAAGTTGTGAAACACTGAACTTGGTGATAATTTCTGTTATCTTTGCACTTTCCTTAAACAAAAAAAACCCCAAAAGAACTTGTTCAGGGAAGACTGAATGCTAGTTTTTTACTTAATGTTTCATATTCCATGCATTTAGTCATCTTATTCTCTTGAGATGTAAACACATAAACTGAACCTTGAAGAGCTGCTTTATTCCCGAGAGCTGTGTGGCCAGCTGCTAGCCAAAACAGAAGCCGTTTATCTTGAAGTTTTGCTATATCTTTGTTTAAATGGGAATTTTAGGTTGTGAGGTTGTGTTGTGTGCTTTTTGTTTTTCCTTTGGTGATTTTTTTCTCTTCCTTTTTGGTTGATTGTTCATTTGTTTGGGTTTTTTTNTTTTTTTCTTTTTGGTTTGTTTTTTTTTTTTTTGGGGTTTTTTTTTTTTTTTTTTTTTTTAGTTTGGGTTATATAAAGGAGACTTCTTATTTTTCTAGACTCTGTTTGGGTTAAAGCTGAAGTTCTGTATCTTTTTTTTCAGAAGGTTTTGCTTAGCTGATAGTTATGCCACTCTTTTTCCCCAGCCAAACATGAAAGAGAAGGCATGACTCTTTAATATTAATAATGGAATAATTGTCTTGGGAGCTTGAATGAAAAGGAATTACCTTTTTAGTCAGATTTTACTTCCTTGCTCTCTCATGTAATTAGGTAGCTGCACCAGCTTCCTTCATTTATGAAAAATCGCAGAGGTGTAGTTCCACATAAAACCCAATTCAGTTGAGCTGTTGGTCATTTCAAACCCTTGGTGTTACTCTTGCCGTCCCCAGCTGCCAGCTGTACCTGCTTCCATCGCAGTGCTTATGGGCCCACAGTACAGATCAGGTGTGTCTTTTCATCTGCTGCCCAGAAAGGGTTTCCTACAAGCACTTGTGGCCACGGGATTGCCTGAGCTGATGAGAGGGGAAAGTGTGGCTGGGAATGGGCAAGGAAGTCAATTCTCCCCTCCCCTACGCCATAGCTTGAGCAAGAGGCAAGATGAGGGTGCCCTATTTCTGAGGCTGTGATTTTTATTTTTGTTCTTTAAGCGCTCCCAGCAGCAGTGGTGGGTTGCGTAGCTGGTGCTCACATGGACACTCCTGCACTTTCTGGGCTGGGAAAGGAGCACAGTTCATTCTTTCCTGAATTTAAAACTCAGTCATATGTAAGTTAAATGTTCTCAGTGGAGGAAAAAACAAAAACAAAAAAAGAAGCTTGTGGTGTTGATGTACTTTGATAGGCCAAAATGAGAAAAAGGCCAGGGCTTTGCTTTCATGTTCTGAATAGCCTTGCTGAGCCAGCAGATGCCTGCATTTTTCATTTCATAACCCACTTAAAGAACAAGTTGGTGATGCGGGGTTTTGAACAATTAAATGATTACTTCCAAAGTGGCTTATGTTTTGGCACAGTTTAAACCAGTTGGTCTGGAAGAACTTTAGCTGGCATTCTGTCTTTCAAATAATCTTAATACTATAGGTGAAAATGGCTACAAGTGTGTCATTCAGCATTGGTGGTAACCTGCTGGTTTTGGGTAATCTTGTGTTTTGAAATGCATCCTTATTACAGGGCTTATGGCTCACATACCTGGAGGATGGGTAAGGTGCTCTAGGGAAATAATGGTAAAGCTCTGTCTGAAAGTATTATTTTTACTTCATCTAAGACTGCTGCAAAACCAAACACATGGAAACAGATGGTTCAGCTCCTCTTCAGTCTTTTTGAAGGCCAAGGACTTTTTTTCTTAAGCAAAAGAAAATGACTTAATGACAATGATGTTCCTTTGAAGGTGGTTAGAAGAGCTGGTGTCATGTAACTGATGAAATATCTCCAAGGTTGCCTCAGCAAAAATGAGTCTTCTGATTATGCAGGAATGTAGGCAGTGAGTTCACAGCAGTTTTGCAACTTTCCTGCTGTGTCAACTTGCTGATTCTTCTGCCCCTTGCGCATGAAAGTTTGGTTTCTTTGTTTCAGTCTGCTTTTAATTGTACAGCGTTTTCTTATGTTTCAACTTCACCTTTACAGAGACAGCTTAAAACTAAGTAAAAGATTTTTAGCATGATTTGAGTTAGCATGTTAACTGTAAGATGAAAGCAAGTATAAGTAATTGTTTGTGTCGCTCAGTGCAATGGATCAAAAAGTGCTTGTAACCTTTTAGTCTGTGTACACTTTAGTTTTGGTTTTAACAGGACAGAGTTATCCTGTCAACTTTGTTTGCAAAGCTGGAGGTTGAATTTCCAGTAGTTTAGGGCTTGTGTCATTTTAAGCTAAATTCTTCCATTTAATTTCTGCAGTTTCATTTACCTAATTTCAATAAAGTCAAATTGATATGAATGAGGGCAACTCAGTTCCTTTGTATAATCCTGTTGCTCCACTCTTGCAGTTCATGAATGGATTAGTAGTTTTTCTTTGCTCTTTATCTCTCCACTGCCTAGTTAGGATGCCACCTCTGTCACATGTAGCTGCATGGAGCCTGTTTATAATGAAGTTTTTCCTCTGTGTTTGGGGATATGTATTGTAGGTACTGTAATAAGTGTATGGAAGTCCTAATTGTGTGTGGTCTTAAGAAAGCATAGGAGGAAAAGACGCGTGTTTGTTGGTGGTCTTGCTAATATAATGAGCTTGTCTGTTATTAGAGAGTCTGTGAAATACTCTTGGTCAGTTGGCTTTCCTTCACTAGAATCGGCTCGGAAGGCTGGAGGAGCTTGTTTGGCAAGGAAGGGCAATTATGCATTTTAGCTGCAGAAGTTCACTGAGCAAAGAAAAATGATAAAAGCTTATTAGCTCTTATTTCAGTAGCTGTAGTGCTGTCTTCCTGCATTTGGCTTTGTTTTCCTGGGCAATGCTGGGGAAGTCTTCCAGATTTCTGTGCCTAGATGTCTGTTACAGAGATTATACTGCAGGCAGTATCTGTCCTTAGTATGACAGGTTCACACTATGAAAATCCCTTAATGATGAATGTATTAACTATGTCAATACTTGCAGTAAGTTTTTAACCTTTCACGGAAGAGAGAAGTGATAAATAGTTAAAGTGTACTTGTAACTGTTCCGACATACTTTATTAGGGAGCACTGATGTTTTTTGTCTAATTTGAGAATTGTAAGTTTAACTCTTGATTTGGAGCATGGCAGCTTGTGTTCTGGTGAGCGGCATGCTGATGAACACCTGTAATGTAGATGGAAAGAAATGGTGGAACTTCAAAATTTAAAAATACATCTTGCTAATTGTGAACAAGTGTTAGAAACGGTGAACTTCACTATGTGAGGGTTTTTTAAAGCAAAATGGGAAAGCATGCCTGTAAAAGACTAAAATAAACTCTAGAATGTGGAAACTAGGATTAATGTAAATTTCAGCATTTGTAAGTCAGAGTTTGTGTTAGGGTCAACTCTGGTCTTCAGATGGCTTCCACAGGGAATTTCTAGGTTCTGGCTGTTGCAGGCCATTGCATCAGAAAAAGAACTTGATCCGAAACTGTGCTTGTTTCTCATGTTTAAAAAAAACCAAACAAACACCCCTCAAACAAAATAAGCTCAACACCTTAAGGTGTTTTTAGTATTTTTTGGCAGATGCCTTGTAATAGCTGAGGGGTTGGTTTGTTTGTTTTAAAACTGCATTTCTAGTCTTAAATACTGTTTCCTTGCTATAATAACAAGAGAAACAGAGCAGAGTTTTTTGGTTTTGTTTCTTTTTTCTACAGAGACTGTGTCTTCAGTCACAAGATTCTTTCACTTTTCTGACTCAGTAGCTTGCAACTGTGTGGGATCTTATAAATAGGAGAGCTACTGGATGTCTTTGTACATCTGACTGAGCACCGGTAGGGGACAGCTCTTTTATTTCCTAGCTGTTTTTATCTTCACACTGAAAGAAATTTCGTATTTCTCTTATAGGTAGGATTTGGAATTGTAGCTTTATTTGTTGTTGATTTTGTTTAACATGTAACATGAGCAACTTAGGTTGTGTTTTGGATATCACTTTCTGTTACTGGCCTGATTGGACGCTTTGTTTGTGTGAGAGATGTTACTGAACTTCCTGTGTTGCCCATGTCTGTCTTAAAAATCTCCAGACACTTACTTGGGATGGTCTGAGTGTATTTGATCCTGGTTTGGTACAGAATGTTGTGTTAGCACAGCATTTAACGTGTGAGCCAGTGAATATTCAGGAATCTGTCCTTAAGTGGCTTTTCCCATGTCATACAGGTTTTCATTAGTCTGTGCAGACAACTTGTACTGAAACCCTTTTGGGCCATGGTTGATTTCTTAATGTAATTTCTAGGGCATTAAGGTAAATACCTTTTCAGTATAAAGTAGTTAAATGTTTCTATGTGCTATTTTAAAGATTTACATGACTGTAATCCTCCTTAAATGGCAAAAGGCAGTGAAATTGTGTAGGGGAAATGTTGAGCACTTTATCTTTTTATTAGTGATGTAATTCTAAAGAAAAATTATTTTGTTTGATATTTGAAATGTAGTGATCTCTGTGTACTTGTTATTGGTTCCTGCACTCTCCTTTAGTTAATGTGACATGCCTTTCCTCACTGCAGAGTTTTGCTCTATCTTAGGCACAGACCTTCATGGAAAAATGTCTGCAGCCGTTTTTTTGAAAACTGCTTGTTTATGTTTGAGCGAAGTGCACACACGGAATTCCTGCTGTAACTGAATGCATTGAAATGCTGTTTTAGCAATATCAAAACTCTTTTTATATCTGGCAGCAAAAATAGAGGCTGGAATCAAAGGATGTGAATAACCGAGGTGGCTTAGGCCTCACCTGTGAAACAAAGACAAAGGAAAATCAGGGAAGTATCTCCTTCCAAGCAGTGCAGTAGCACTTTGTTTTCATTTTAACACTTTCCAGATCTCCTTGAGCCTCTTGTGTTGGGGAAATGTGGGGTTAATTTTAGAGCAAAGCATTATGAGCTTGAATGGTCTCAGGTAGTGAGGCTGTGAAATCTGTTTATAGAGTCTTCATGCAAAAGCAGTTTGAGGTCAAAATTGAAAACTGCTTGAGCATTCTGGTCCTTTCAGGTTCCTGTATCAGGCCCTTTTAGGGTTGGACCCTCGTAAATGCTGAATGGAGACCTTTTGGAGATCTTGGAGAAGGAGGTTCCTGAAAGTGTTTTGGGTTTCTGAAATGTGTGTCGGGGGACTGCTTAAAAACCTTTACAGGAAAAGGTTCCGTGGTGTGTCTAACAACGCCCATAGGAAAGAAGCTCTCCTGTTATGTATCTAAGTGTAGTGTGTTCCTTACAAGAAGGAGTAAGATCATCTCCCAGGATTAGGGGGAGCACCTTCTTAATCTTCTTTTCAACTTTCTTATGAAGTCCTAGTTGAATATTATTATAGTTTTAAAAGGTAAGGAAATTCAAGGTCAGTATGAGAATAAACTAACAGTAATGGAAGCCAGTGTTTGAATTTCTTGACTTTCCAGTTATATACTTGCTTGTCAGTTCTTATGAATTATAGCTGTATATATAAATGTGTCCAGCCTTCATTTTACTTCTTACTTCATTGAGACTCAAATATTTGAAGCTTGCTCTGTCACTTCTTAGTAAATGAAAAGGTAGTAGTGTAGTGGAAAGTATAGAGTTGTTTGGGGTTGTTTAGTTTGTTTTTGGTTTTTTGTTTTGTTGGTTTTTTGTTGATGCCACTGTTGTGACAGCTGGACAGTCTTTATTATTATTCCTAAACTGTTCTTGCTGGTGGGTGTTAATGTCTGTCAAATAGTTTTTTCAGTGTTTGAGATTTTTTTCCCCTAAAAGAAGTTTTCTTCTTCAAAGTTCAGTTGAGGTGAGTTGATTTAGTAGCAAATAAACCCATACCCCTTTAAAGCCTGTACTCTGGAAAACATGAGGTACCACAGACATCCTCTTTGCTTGTAGCAGAAAACCCATGTGTTTTATGTTTGGACATAACTTTCTGCTAGACTGCATTGTGAAAAGTCAACCTTGATAATATCCATGCCAAATATAAGCTGTTTAAAAGCCTGGTGCTTTAGTATCCGAGCAACCCCGTGGTTAAGATCCTGTAGTAATGGGAGCAGTATAGCCTTGGGAGTAGCAGTAGTAGAGCAATGTATTTCTGTGTTTTCAAACTCTTTCAAGCTTGGCTGTGACTTGGTCTCCTCCATTAACTCCTGGAGGGAAAGGAGGTAAGCAAGTGTGCTTAATAAACTTGAAGGCCAGCAATTAATGCAAAAACAAGTTTGAGGGCCTGTGTGTAGGCCTAGACATAGTGTAGTTAGCCTGACATTGGGGCTTTAGTTCCAGGTATAGAAGGGAATGGCATTTTGATTTCAGCTGTTACCCCGGTATACAGCCAGTTAAACAGCTTATAAAAACAGCTCTTAAATTGCTGAAACATCAAATCGTCTTATGGTGAGAATGACCAAAATGTGTATTTTCTCTTGAGGGAGGTGAGGATTGCCTTAGAGATATTGCATTAACTATTCGAGAGGTAGATTTCTTGTGACAAATGTGTTACAAATCAAGTCAGCGCATGAAGGCGTGTTACTAGGTAGATTTTGGGTGTGTTTTTTCTTCTCTTGACTGAAAGTATCTCTGGCAATCTGGGTGCTGTGCACTGAGGTACTCTGTTGTGCTGCTTTTTATTTGGTTTGTTCAGTCTACCTAGAAGAAAAGATAAGATCTTAAAAATACAAATAGTCAATCTTGGTCTTTAAATAAATGAAGTACTTTGTTGCTTAGTTTTGCTGTTGTCACATATAGACAGTCCTTTGGTGACTTGCATATTCCCAATATGTGGGATAAAATGTTTGTGAGTGTCAACATTCACTTGCAAAAGAATCCAGCCCTTTTTGCAAAGAGAACTGCAACTTAGACTTACTACATTTTAGAATCTGTAACTGAATAATTAAATACTTGGTTTTCTTTACTGAGATTCAACTTCTGGATTTATAAATTGGCAAGACTGAAGCTCTGGTAGTGTAGAATTTGCTGATATCTTTAAAGTCCTGAATCTGGAAGAAATTTATTTCCCTTATTTTCTGGAAATACTTTTGGGTATTTGGTGGGTCAGCTGATTGTCCTGATTTGTCCTGTGTGGGTGTTAATAAATTGACACAGTGAAATTGTTAAAAACAGTTTTCTGCCCAGGTATCTAAGAGGGAGTTAAATGAAATATTAACGGCTTGTTGATTGAATGGTTTTTGAAACTGCAAGTTGTGATAAAAGTAGACCAGTTTTGATCCGAGTACCGAAGCTGTAAGTATGAAGCATGGAATAAGTAAGTCTCCTTTCTTACAGTTGTACTGTGAGTGTGATTAGGTGGTGAAATGTCTGGACAAAAACTTCTCTTGTCTTTCTTTAGGCCTCAAAGAGGTAATACTAAGGCAAGTGGTACAAATGATTGCTTGCCAACTACATTGGTATTTTTAATGAACTGCTTTGAAATCTGGCTTGGGGCTGAACTCTGTTCATCTGTGTGACTTCTTTTCTTGAAAGACAGTAACATTTTCAGTCTGATGGCAAAGCATAGGCAACTGTTACTGTGAGTTGGAAGCTGTAAGGAACTTCCGCTTATTTGCTAAATAAAAATACAGTAGTTTTTTTGTTTGCGAAAGGGTGTTTGAAGGAGCAGATAAATCTCTTAGTAGGATTCCCTGGTTGTAAATTGCAAATTTTCTTCTATTTGTGCATCATTTTTACGCTTTAATTGTGGTGACTGCGTTTCTGGCAATGACACCTGTGATTTGAAGGCCCAAACAACTTATCTTTTGGAGGAACAAAGTCAAAGTCTAGTTACATTCTTGCAAGAAGTTACATCAAATTGTACAGCTAAACTTTTAAAGTCAGTGTTGCAGAACTGAATGGGTTCTATTGTTCCACCTCCCTTCAAGCTGACTACACATGTGAAGGTTTTTCCCTCCCTTCCTACTGAAGTGAATAAGGGAACAGTGCATAATCGTTTGTTAAATGTGGGGTATTTTTTCCTGCATTGCATATGTTTTGTGATTGATTTTGCACTTTGAAACTTTTGTTTTAGTCAGGCGGCTTCTACTTATGTAAATTTAAGGTCTGAACTCCTGATAACCCTGCTTTCCTTCTTCATTTTAGTGCAAAAGATGATATTGATATTGATGCCCTTGCTGCCGAGATAGAAGGTGCAGGAGCTGCAAAGGATCAAGAGCCTCAGAAATCCAAAGGCAAAAAGAAAAAAGAGAAGAAGAAGCAAGATTTTGAGTAAGTTTGGGTTTTTCCCACCTGCCTACTCTTAATTCCATTATCCAAAAACTCAGTTACTTAAGTGCCCTAACTTCTTTCTTATTTTAGTGAAGATGATATCCTGAAGGAGCTGGAGGAACTGTCCCTAGAGGCGCAAGGAGGGAAGGTTGACAGGGAGCAACCTTCTGCAGGAAAGGTGAACACTGAGAGGGAGGTGGGCTTTTTAATAGGAAATAGTTAAAATATGAGACGCTTCTGTCCCAGAGGACTTCTAGTGTTGCAGTGTAGTTGGAGATCCTATGTGAAAGGCGCAGCTAGCGTGTTTTTATAATTATACTTGATCATATTTTCATAGTTAAGTCAATCATGAAAGAAGTCATGTCTTCATGCTGATAATTATTCAAAGCCACTCAGAATAAATCTGAATTGTGGGCTGAAGTATGGTACACTCAGCAGGAATAGTTACTGCTTTCAAACTTTGTCTTCAATAAGAGAGGTTTTTCTTGATGTATCTCAATGCTACTTCTTAGCTCATGATGGGAAGTAATTTTTCATGGCTGATTATTGAATTGTTTAATTACCAGGTTGAAAATGACAATGAAGAAAGCTTATCAAAACAAGATAAAAAAAGGAAAGGAAAGAGTAAAAAAGCCAATCTGGAAAATGACTATGACAGCGAGGAAGTGGAAGACAAAGATAAAAAATCTAAAAAAACTCAGAAAGCAAAACAAGACATGCTTTCTGGCAGTGATGATGATGCTCATGAAACACAGGTTAAGAAAAGCAAAGGGAAAACTCAGAAGTCAAATAAAAAACATGATTTGTCAGAAGAAGATGAAGCTAACATTAAGAAAAGCAAAGAGCGTGGGGGAGGAGTGTCTACAGGTGAAAGTGGTGATGAATCAGATGAGGTCTCCCAATCTAGAAAAGGACAAAAGAAAAACCAAAAGCCAAAGTCTGCTCCTGCTGCTGAAAGTGGGGACGATGAAGAAGAACCTTCATTCAAAGTAAAAACAGTGGCTCAGAAGAAGGCAGAAAAAAAAGAACGTGAAAGAAAAAAACGTGAAGAAGAAAAAGCCAAACTGAGGAAGCAGAAAGAGAAGGAAGA
>VYZT01010532.1:0-51672 GCA_013400735.1 Pomatostomus ruficeps
GGTTGGAAAAGACCTCTAATATCTTAGAGGTCTTAGCACTGCCAAGTCCATCACTAAACCATGTCCCTNTCTTAGAGGTCTTAGCACTGCCAAGTCCATCACTAAACCATGTCCCTTAGTGCCACACCTCCGGGCCTTTTAAATACCTCCAGGGATGGTGACTCAATCACTTCCCTGGGAAGCCTAGTCCAGTGCTTGACAACCTTTTCTGTGAAGAAATTTTTCTTAATATCTAATCTAATCCTCTCCTGGTGCAACTGGAGACCATTTTGTCTTGTCCTGTTGCTATGTGCCTGCAAGAAGAGACCGACCCCCAGCTCACTACTCCCTCCTTCCAGGCAGTTGTAGAGAGTGATAAGGTCTCCCCCGAGCCTCCCGTTCTCCAGGCTAAACACCCCTAGCTGCTCCTCACAGGACTTATGCTCCAGACCCTTCCCCAGCTCCACTGCCCTTCTCCAGAGACCCTCCAGCTCCTCAATGTCTTTCCTGTGGCGAGGAACCCAAAACTGGATACAGGACTTGAGGCACAGCCTCACCAGTGCTGAGTACAGAGGGAAGAACTGCCCTGTCCTGCTGGTCGCACTATTGCTGATACAGGCCAGGATGCCATTGGCCATCTTGGCCACCTGGGCACACCCTGGCTCGTGTTCAGCTGCTGTTGACCAGCAATCCAAGCCCTTTCCTGCTGGGCAGCTTTCCAGCCACTCTGTCCCCAGCCTGTAGCACTGCCTGCGGTTATTGTGACACAAGTGCAGACCTGGCACCTGGCCTTGTTGAACCTCATACAGCTGTGTCCTCAGCCCACCAATCCAGCCTGTCCAGATGCCTCAGCAGAGCCTTCCTACCCTCCAGCAGATCTACATTCCTGCATGGCTGGGTCCGCAAACTGAGGATGCACTTGATCCCCTTGTTCAGATTATTGATAAAGGTATCAAACAGGACTGGCCTCAACACTTAGCCCTGGGGAACAGCACTTGGGACCAGCCACCAACAGGATCAAACTCCCTTCACCACCACTCTTCGGGCAGACAGCTTTTAATCCAGCCAACACCAACATCCACAACCTTTCCCTTTACCCTCTAAGGGGCTCACTTGGTCAGAGAAAGTGAGCACTTCTGCCAGCTCCCTCAGTACCCTCAGATGGATCCCACCCAACCCAACAGACTTATATCTATATGGCATAGCAGGTCACTAACCATCTCCCCTTGGATTATAGGGCCTTCATTCTGCTCTCTGCCCCTCTTTTCCCCCTCAGGGTACACTGAGATCAACTGGTCTGACCGTTAAAAACTAAGCAAAGAAAGCATTAAGTACCTCAGCCTTCTCGTCATCCTTTATTTGTTTACAGGCTTTATTTGTTACAAGCTTTTAGTACCTATTAATCATCACTGGGCCCTGCAAGCACACACAGTATATTTTCCATTAATCATCTGGCATTTAATACACAGAGTTGGAAGTGGCTTTGAACAGACATATTTTGCCAATACTTCCTAGTTGTAAAACCGACAAAGCATCCACTTCATTGCAGAAGTTCCTACACTTGCCACACCTGAAGCTCCTTTATCAGGCCCCCCACCTGCAACCCAGGTGTTTTCAGCATCCACCACCCCCAAACGACCCATTCATGCCAGGACTCCCATCATCTCTCAGTACGAAAACCCACTTTCAGCTCCAAGAACATCAGCAGACTTTGATAACTTTTGTCCAAGCTCCACAAGAGCCCTGAGATACGCCCCAAATGTTTGTAGCTCTCAGACTGCCTCACATGGGGTGACTTCAGTTCTTCAGGACTCTCCAGCCTGCTGGCACCCTGCCCTGCCTGTACCCCCAGGCAAGAGATAAAACCACCAGCTGCACCCAAAGCCAGAAGCCCTGCAAAGCCTCGTATTCCTGATGCTGAGTAATGTATTTTTGCCAAATTCTCTATAATCCTTAAATTCACAATTGGTATGGGATCATCAAAATAATTACTGTAAGTGCTGCATTTGATTTTTAATTGTACACACAGTCCAAACTCCCCAACAAATGTGAACTCTTACTCACCAAGCACAATTACAGCCTTAGACCAAAGCAAATACTCAAGATAACAGGCATAATTTCCTCAAAATTTTCTGCACAAAAGGACATTAATTATTCACGACTTAGCTCATGTTATTAAGTAGAAACAAAATCCATCTACAGCAGATGGACTGAAGAAACCATTTTTTGAACACTGTAAAAAAAAAAACAACTTAAAATCAAATGTTTGCAGCTTCAGGGTTCTTGTAAGGTCCTCATTTTTTTGCTGAGATTACTTGAGATCCAGCATTATATTTACTTTCAAAAGCATTGGCACTTATGACAAATACATTATTAGCCCCTTTTCAAAACTTTGAGTGACTTCCTCTCTTTCTGTTCTCCACTCTGTTTTTACAGTATTAATATATAGTTAACTTTTTTCCTTAAAAATAGAAGTTAAAATTAAAGGTAAAGCCTTACTTAAGTGTCATAAAATAAACAGCTGACTGACTTTTCTTACACTTTCTGATTTGTTTCAGTATTTGTTGAAGTCCTAACTGAGGATGTTTAATGAAGGTCTCTATTCCTTCAGGCAGGGTGGAATTTCAAGAAACTCTTGCAAAGTTTAAACGATTCAAAAAGTTAATGCATGCACTAAAAAGGTACAGATCAGTCATCATTAAGCTCAGGCTGAAGATTTAAATTAAGTATAGGCAATAACTGTGCATCACAAATGCATGAAAGATGACACCAACAGGTTCTGAATTTTCACAGGGCCTCTGAGATTAGGAAGGAAGCAGACTCAGGTTAAGACCATGTTTAGGAAACACACAGTAAAATCACAGAAGGGTACATTTCTTACAACATATCCACAATAAAACCCATACAAAATTAACGACCGGAAAAAGTGCCACTAGCATATATAAACAGGTATGTTTTACTGACCCATCCATTTGAAACACACAGTTAGTGAAATAAATAATTAAGATGTAGAATTTAATTGCTTAAAACCATTTACAAAAGCAAGTAAAAGCCACATATAACATTCTCATTCCACTGACACAAGGGCGTATTCTGAAAAGTATGAAGAATTGAGTATTTGCTAGAAAATAAACTTGTAAAACCTCTGTCAGATGCAGATATTCCAAATATCCCACCCTTGATTTCACAGGAAGATTTCAGTTTCAACACAGGCATTTAAGGGGTTTCTATTGTATTTCAGAAGCAAATTTAATACACACTATTAGAATGACTGCCTCAAGAGTAAAACTTATTACACCTGTTTCAAGCACATTTTAACACCAGTACATCAGAAAAAGTGGGCATTATTCCTTTAAAAAGTCACTATTCATAAATGTTTTTTACTTCATTTTAATAATACACTGCAAATAATATGGTAATGAAATCTTCAAGTTGCTTTTGTTTCCTTGTTTGTTTGCTAATTGTACATTCAGTGTCTTCTTTACCATGCATGAAAATATTAAAGGAATCTTACTAGCAGAAGTAATCCTAGCTGGTAATTATATTTGTTGCCCACACATGAAAAAAAAAATTAATATATGTACAAATAACCAACACGTGTCAGTCTAGAGGTAAAGTCCAATAGGAGCTATAAGGTTGTTTGGGTTTGGCAGGTTTTTTAATCCCTTCAAAGAAACTGCTGTTGCATTTAAAAGAAAAATTCTCCATGAAGTCCTTAAATCCTTTATTTTTAGGCATGTATTACCACAAGAGACAGTCCTTAGCCAGAATAGCCACTTTCTTCAGTGCATTTTGTATTATTTTCTGAAGCATTAAGTAAAGTCTGAATATACATGTATCTTCTGTTTTTAAATGCATTGGTTTTGCACAAAAAATGTATCCAAACACGCCATGTGAAGTTCAGTGTCTCCAGCCTCCTAACAAAAAACACTACCAGGAATACTTTGCAGAGCTGCACCACAAGTATTTGGGCAACTAGAGGAGTCTTGAAAGAAATGTATCCTCACTGTGATTAAGAACTAATGACGAAAAATTGAAAGTGGTATCATTTAAATTATACCAGACTGGCAGTGAATTTGACTTGAAAAATAAATAAATGCTTATTTATGAAAACAGCTGTGCCATTGAAGGTATAGTAAGGTCTACAAGCAAATGGGAAACTAATTCTTTGCCCACCAGACCTCTCAGAAAATTGAATTAACACAAACTAATATAAAGCATATGGGTTTCAGAAATGGTAAGTACCACCTCTCTAGGGGGAATATTTCATAGAGAAATGACAAAGTATGAATTACTTTCCTCAGGAAGAAAGCAAATTTCTGACAAATCTTTAAGAACTAAGGACTCTGAGCAACCGTAAGGACTAGCAGACTCATCCAGTAATGCCTATGATTCTATTTTGTCAGTACCCTGAGCTACCCAGCATACAGCAGTATTTCCAGATGTTTAACAGAGAGACACTGTCCAGCAATGCCCACCCAACAGCATCCTTGCACACACCAGAAAAGCCAAAACAGCCACCATGCTACACCTTGTAATCTCCCAGGTGAGACAATTCATCAGCTTTGGAAGCCAGATCAGCTGCCACACATCCCCCAGAAAAGCAGGTCGCTGTGCCACTGCGCTTTTCACTCCACTAGAGAACTTCAAATCAGCATCTATGAGAAATAACCTAAACTCTCTTCTTCCCCCAAAGAGAAGAACCCTTTTATCATCCCTTATCATTGGCCACACCCTAAATTCCACTGACGCTTTTTTCCAAGGATATGTTGAGCAGCCATTCTCAACCTGTATATACCTTTCAAGTCAGCAGTTTTTATTTCACACCTTATGTCACCAAAAGCACATCTACTTCTTCAACACTTATGCAATAAAACAGAATCAGCCCTACCCATAAATGTTGTACAGATTATAAAGACTTTTATGGGGTGTATTTTCCAAATCTTGGGGTAGCACTTTCAAATGTAATCAACCAGCTTAGAATGAAAATAAAAACAGGAACAGCCACCAAGACTCCTCACAGAAGAAGTAGCCCAATCTGGTGGAGCACTCACCAAATAATAAAGCATCCCCTAAAGATACAGTGGCCTTTAAAAATTTACAAAATGTAATTAGATTAAAATCAGTGTTCAGCTTCTATTATATGAAAACAACGAATTCTCTCAGACACAATGTTAAAACCTTATTCCTATTCTCCTATGGCATTTCTGTCATATGAAATCAGTATTATAAGATCCTAGAACGTTGCTGAGCTATGAGTACGTGGTTTTGATAATTAATGAACCAGCTCACAAATGTCAAGAACAGGTTGGTATCTGCTCCAGATAATCTGTCTCCTCCCTTCCAAATATCTGACATTACATCAGTTTATAACACATCGTGGAATATTGTCACAAGTCAAGTACACACAAGCTGTGAAACACATTACAATTCAAATGGGTATTGCTTCTGACAATGTAAATTGATTCTTGAACCTAAAATAATACCGTTCTGCCCCCAACAAACTCAAGAGCTGATGGACATAAGACAATAAATGTACTCTTGGGCTTAAATGGAAAGATTTCTAAGTCACATATCCTGACCTTGTGTCACGTAAATGCACACCAACTCTACAGCAAATTACCAAAATTGATTCAGATCAAAACTATATTGAATACTAAATTTCAAGTTACCTTTCACTAGATAAATATTTGTCAGTCTTCTTTCTGTCTTTCCCATACTAATCATATACATATAGTGCATTCCTGCTTTAGACCCTCACCAAAAATCCAGGACAGGCTTATCACACTAAAAATACTTCAAAACATGTGGTGGGTAGTTAAGAGCCTCCCTGCTGACTGATGTTTTTTTTTTGTGGGACAAGTACACAAACACACACAATACTTGGGCAGGGTTAAGGTTGTTACCTTGATGCAGCACAAACACATCATCCAATCTGAATTCTGTATAAGGAAGCAAAACATGGAAGACATAGCACAAGAGTTTTCCCCATAGCTAAAAATCAACAGAAATTTGAGCTTGGAAGAGACTCCCAGAGGTCATCAGGTCCAAATCCTTTAATCAAGAAGAGCCACCCACAGCCAACTGCCCAGGACCACGTCCAGATGGCTTTTGAATATCTGCAGGCATGGAGACGCCACCACCACCCTGGGCAAGCTGTGCCCATGTTCAGTCCCCTTCACAGCAAAAGAAGTGTCTCCTGGTGTTCAGAAGGAACCAGCTCTGTGTCACTGCGTGCCCACTGACTCCTGGCCTGCCACTGGGCACCATGGAACAGAGCCTGGCTCCTATCTCATTGCACCCTCCCTCAAGGTATTTAATACACATTGGTGAGAGTCCTCCAAGCCTTCTCTTCTCCAGCTTGAACAATCCCAGCTCTCTCAGCCTCTCTTCAAAGGAGAGATGCTCCAGTCTCTTAATTGTCTTCATGGTCCTTCACTGGACTGTCTCCATTATGTCCATATCTCTCTGCTGGGGAGCCCAGAACTGGACACAGCACTCCAGGTGTGCTCTCACCAGTGCTGAGGAGGGGAGAGGATCCACTTAAGAAGCTACACATTTTGAAATCAGGTTCATTACCTACACAGTGCTTTCAATTACACCTCTATAGCATAAAACAAGCCTTAAAAGCTATAGCAATAATTAAAATATAGTTGCAATCATAAAATGATTCATGGTTCAAATCATGAAAAATTGAACCACTACTTAGTCTCAAGGAGCGGATGCTAAACACCAGAGAAAAAGTAATCTCAGTTACAGAGCTCTGACTGAAACAGGTAACTTCTACTGAGACAGCTTTCAAGGGTGCTGTTACTCTCTTCCTACAGTCTGGATGTCCAAGTTGTTTGTAAAACAGATCCCAGGCCGCCCAATATTTTAAAACAAAACTAGTTCCTAGCTAAACAAAACAGAACATAAGCTGTCCCTGTTCTTGTGCCAGAGTCCTCAGTGAAAAACCAGGTACTCTTATGTAGACTGAGGTGTCTGCAATGCTCACAAAGCCACATTCAGCCACAGCAGGTAACAGGAGATGATTATTTTTATCTTTTTCACTCTCCAGGAGAGATGAGCTGTAATGCTAAAATACGCAATACAGGTTTGGTCTATGTGGTGATTAATTAAAAACCCTGCTCAGCTTCTCTTCCAGAAGATTTAAAATTTTACACAGTGCAGAGGATAAAAGCAAGCAGTAGCACATTCTAAAGAGTGAGATGACAATTTTTAATTTGTAGGACAGTACTCAGACAAGAAAGAATATGGGGCAGACTGGAACAGGGTCTTTATCCGTGATTGGTTGACACTTTCCACCACTGTAGAATGAGTTCAAAAACACCAAGATGACAGCAATGTAAGCACAAAGCATGAATCAGCTCCCAAAACACTGCCTGACTACAGGTGTGAGAGGCTTTAAACACAAGTGTTTAGGCATCTGAGGAGAAGATATTTAAACCAAGGTCTATCCCAAAGAATACCCTCCCTATAAAAGACAGAGTTTTGTGTTTACCCTAATTCTACTGTTACCAAATTTTGCCTCCTATGACACCATTTGATATGTCTCTATTTAAATATACCGTGTAAGTGTAACTATACAACTAATTCAACAAAATGCCTAGAATCCAGCACTTTGAGTTATGGCACTTCTCCCATGCTCACAGAATGGCAAGCAAAGCAGATTGGTCACAGTTACTAATAGGAGTCAGTTGAGGAAATCAGCAGAAACAGAACAAAAAAAAAAGGCTCTGATGATTTTTGGTCAGCCTTCTCATTCACTGCTGCTATTAATTTTAGTACAATCAAGATAATGAGATGTTTTTAAACCCCCTTTTTAAATAACATCTTTTACACGTACTGTGTTCCTGTGCCCAGAAACACTGCTACCTATTTACTAAAAATGGCTATCAATTTGTACAAGAGTAATTCTTAAATCTCAGTAGTTAATTCCCAAATAATTTTTACTACAGATATGAAAACTATTTCTGGAATCACTAACAGTGACTTTCAGATACAAAAGTTAAAAAACTTTTTTTGGAGAAAATGCATATTTATCTGTTTTGTAGTAAGTTTCAAAACACATTTCCCCTTCAAGGTACACCGATAGACTACTTAATATACTTTCTCCTGCATAATCAGATCTACTTTGAATTTCTGATGTACATACAATGTTGACATCAACCAATGTAATGAAAAAGTTATTATTTTTTCCTGTTAATCACTTAAATAGGGAAAATAAATTAGTATTTCAAGATCAGCATGAGCATGTGAAGAAAGAAAAGTTACTTTCTTTGAACTTAGTCTTATGAACTCCAGGTATGTATTCAAAGATAAAATATGCAAACTGCAGGCAAAGCTCAGGCTTTCAAACACAGCTTATTGTTCTGCCTTGTGCAGTGTGTAAAGCTACGGAAACATGAAGCCATCAGCAACAGCAGTAAATCATTGTGAAAACCCAGCCATTTCATTCCTTACAGAGATTCTTTGGTCCTCTGGCAGGCCAGTTCTGGCCCACACACACAATTTACAATTCATTTACACACTGAACAGACTTAGGGCACAGCTTTACAAAGCTTCCCTTTAGCAGCAGCCCAAGCTCTAGCAGCTTTCCTCTTTCTCCTTCCACCCTTTCACTGGAATGATACGACTACAAGATTGGCCAGATACCTGACCTGGGATAAAAAAAACTGCACCAGGCCAAACGACAGCCCCTGTTGGTAGTGAACTGCCTGATGCAGCACATCTGCACCAGCACATCTGAGTAGGCAAGGGAACACAGCAGCAGCTGCTCACACTGGCATTGCTGCCTAAAGCAAGAGACATGCAGCCAAAGCAGGGGAAATCTCTTTCCAGTGCCATGAAGATGCAGGTAAGGGCACTATGACAATGTTTTAAAAAGTTGACTGTCCTATATGAATATGCTAATAGGCAAATTAGTTACTGTTTAGCAGGCGTACTTGGAATTACCAAAGTAATAAAGTTACCACAGCTTGGAATTGACTGAAAGCAAATCAAGCTCAAAAAGAGCTAGTCACACACACGCGTGACTGGATTATTCTGACATGCAGAGGTAGAATTTTGTAGAATGCAGAGGTAGAATGTTGTAGAACTACAGAGCACCACACAGTAAAATTTGTTAGTGACTTGACAGTCAGGCTTCAAATACAATTATTTTTCTCCAGTCTTTGAAACAGTGTAGGATTTTAGTAACTTTTCAAAGATTTCAGTAGTATCAGTTCAAGCCTATAGATCTGAAAGAACAATGAATATTGATTATGCTTCTTCAAAAGGAAGACAAAATTAACTAGGAAATATTCTGAAGACAAATGGCAATTTACTGTCAAGAACACAACAAGTCAGCAGCTCATGCTATCAGTCATGAATGTGGCAATGAATCAGTGCTTCTGCAACGAATGAATGGAAGAAGCCAGGCAGAAAAAAAAAGAAAATGACAACAAAACCCACACACACAAACAACACAAATAATCTATCCCCTGTATCTATTTTTCTGCATCCGCTATGAAGAACAAGCTTCAAAGATGAGTCCTTGGTAAGGCACAAATGCAATTAAATCTGGAAACATGCCACCCAGCACAGCATATACACGTGTTCCTGAAAGGTATTACTGATGGAAACTTCAGACTCATGCTGCCCTTTTAAATCCTGTGTTTGTTACAAAATGCTAAGTAGTACCAGATTTTTTTTCAAGTGCGTTCCACCCAGTAATAGGTCATGCATAAAAAGAGTTAATGCCCTGAATTCTGTGTAAAGCTTATTTCACTCAACAGAAAGCAAATCATATGCAAATTTCTTAACTGCAAGTATAGTGTGGGGCTAATAAGCACATGAATGCTTCACTATGCAAAATCCATGCAAATACCTGCAAAAATTTTTAACCTGGGAATATTCAATATTCAAAATGCATGCAAATACCTATGAAAGATTTTAACCTGGGAACACTGCCTGTCACACTACCTTTCTGTGTTTTGTGCACATTGTAAGATTTTTCATAACCATAACATCCGCACTCCCGATAATACAAAATACCAAGTCAGGTGATTAGACAAATTAAAAAAAAAACCACTTTGAGAAACATCAAACAATAAAGGAGGTCATATTTATATAACACACAGACTGTTTGCATATGAACATAAGCTTGCAAGGGTTGGGTCAAACGGAAACATTGAGAAAGGATGCTTCCTCCAGGAGGACATACTAATGCTGGATTAAGAGAGGTTTGTTAGACTGTTTTCAAGGAACACAGATTTTCTCCAAATAAAGCACCTTCTAAATTCCTTTTAAACAATGCAACTTAAGTACACAGTGCAATAAGAAATAAATCAGTACAAAACAGTGCAAGAAAAAAAATATTCCTAAAATGCTATGCAAACCTCAAAATAGGACACTTCAGGTAGCACTGCAGATCTGAGATATCACTAATTTTCGCAAATGCCATGATTTTTTTAGGTAAAATAACTGTATTTATAGTTTTTTAAATCAGGCAGTAGCATCAGAGTCCCCATATGTCAATAAATACAAAAAAAAAGTTTCTATTTTAAGCAATTACAAATTTGTAACTGAGACTTCTTCAGCAGATACTGAAAAAGAAGTCTGGAACTATACTGAAGCAGAAGTGTTTCACGAACCTCAACACACAATAACATAGTCTCACCAAACGAGAAATAATCACCATAAGACTAAGAAAGTGGTGGACTTTTGAAATGATGGACTAACTAGCTTTCGGTAACTGAAAATTACTGAAAATTAAAATGATGGATTAACTAGCTTTCAGTAAAAAGAATTTTGAATTAGAATTACAGACTTGGATTTTACTATTCTTTTCTTAGACTTGCTGTTCCTCATTTTCATCTTCTACTTCAGAGGAATAATGCAATTGACTACCAGTTTTATTAAAAAGTCAGAAAGACAGCACATGCATGTTTAACATCTAATGAAACAAACCAAACAGACTGAGTAAAGCTTAAAACGTGTGAAGTGACTAAAACTTTAAAATCAAAACCATTTGCATATGGATCATTTAGACCAGTTTTTTCAGATTAATACCAAAGTCATGCACTTTCTATTAAGTGTTTCTTACACATTTCAAATTCCCTTCACATTTGTCTTCGTTACACGTCTCCCATTGCTGACTTTTGTTTTGCCATGATGTGCTACGCAGGCAACATGATGCAGTTATAATGTGGGCTGTATCATTGTTGTTAAAATTATGACCTTTTTTATGACTGTTGTAAAGATCATGAAAGCCAGGGTCAACTATAGCACTGTGAAGTTTCAGTGCTCAGGCTAATATTGGCTCCTGCAAAAGTGCACTGGACTGTAAAGTCTGAAATGAAAGCTGATATTTAACTGTTCTGTAACAAATGGCTCAAAACTCTCCTGCTTTCTGTGCCACTCTTCACTACATTTTGCTTAAGTGCTATTGTTAGAAGGCTGTATCTGAATGCTTTTCTGATTGGGGAACAGGCATGACATGTATAAAGCAAAGGAGCCTAGAAGAACATCTACATCTCTGCCTGCAATTCACATCACAGCAACAGACCTGCATCTCCATCAGCCCTGCGACATCACCTATCGTGGTGATGCATCAAGCAAGCCTCGGTTAGCTCTCAGAGGGCTTTCCACTGACAGATGTACAGAATTAAGAACTATCTTGGTCAATAATTTTTTTGCCAAAAAGAACAGTATGTCTTGCTCTTCATAACACTCCAGTAACCCGGCCTTGCCGCACAAACTGAGCAGCCCAGAAGCTGAAACACCAGCACAAGAGCTGCCATCTCGTTGCTGTTCCTGTTAGCCAAGTCCAGCAGGTGATGCCACAAGATTAGGTCAATGCTCCTCCTTGAAGGACAAATGACTCACTAAGTCCACTACCAGACTTCTCTTCAGCTCCTTTTCCTTTACAAGAAGGTATCAATCAAGCCTCAAAGGAGGCTTTCTCACTATTGTACAATCTGCCTGTATTGCCCAAGATCTCTGAAACAGCAACAAACCAGCCTAGCTATGAATAACCAGGAGACTGAAATCTATGAATATGAGGAGATATTTTTATCCACTAAATGAGCTGCATTTGTGGAAGACTAAGGTAAAAGAATAGTTTCCATTATAACAGCATGAATAGAAGCCTTTTTCTTTAGGCTGGTAACTTGCCAAGTGGAAACTATAACCCACATCTCTTATTAAGGATTTGGACTAAATCCAACATCTGTTGTAACTTAACGTCAAAAGGCCATCTCAAACCTGCACTTGAAACTCTTCAAACTTACTACACGCCCTCTCCCATGATAACTGATTTACTAAAGGTGCCATCTCACCTTCAATGCTATTTACAAAGAGCAGCTTACACAGGAACGTGGGTGACCGGCAGGAAAGCCGTACATCAACAGGCAGCACGAATGCGTTCCCAGGCTAGTGTGCCATTACACCGCAAGCCAGTGTTTTAGATGTTTGCTGCAGGCAACTCTGCAGGCACATTACTGTAGCTCAGTTTCCAATGCCATGTCATCAACTCCCAGTAACTCCAGCAGACTTTTGACTACAAGAACCACCTCACCGATGAGGCAGCAGAATAAGCCGCTCAAATTAATTTCTATCAAGTCTGCACCAGCAAATTGTTTACCTCATGGCACCGTACCGTTTGGCATGGTACCGTTTAATTTCCAAAAAAAAAAAAAAAATCTATTTAAGCGTCAAATTATTTCATTTTCAGATCCAAATGTATTTCAAACACAATCAATACTGAAGTTCAACACAAAATCTGTCTGCCAGCTGAAAAAATACAGGAAGTGAAACACTTAAAATTTCATTAAATATCAATTCACAAAAAAAGTGGAAAAGATCCTTACAGTGTTACAAACTATACTTTTAATGGTTTTCAAATAGAATTTTTCCCCATTTATATGAATCAATATTAATTTTTTTAAAATTCTCATTAAATATCAATGAAAATGTCTCAAGTTACTATTTTCTTTTGGAGAAAAAGATAATTTTTCTACATCATTCCTAACTGGAACTATCTCTCATTTCAGTCTTAGTGTTCTAGTAATTTCGGACTAGCAGCTTGCTGAAGCTGAAAAAATGGCCCAAAACACTTTAAAAACTTAAATTAACACTTCACTGAAGAAGAACAGATATTTTCCTTCTTTGCCGAAAGCCTTCCTTTCTCTTCCAACCAAATTGTAAACTTTGACACAATGGAACATTTCAGTCAGAACAAAAAATGCTAAAAATTAAATCTGTTTTTCTTTAAAAATTTTTAATCATGAACAGTAGCTTCTGACAAAATAATATAAAGGAACATGCTGAAGTTTATGCCACCACATGAATAGCAGCAAATTCTTAACCAGTCTTTCAACAGTGCTAGCCACAAAACATGCCCCCACTTCAACACTTGCAAAGATTAAATATTATCTTTAGGATGACTTTGCTGCTTTGAAGCAGCTTTGAATATCAGCTTGGTTTGAAAACTAAGACAGCAAGGCTTCAAGGTTAAGCATAGTTATGTAAAGCTACTTGCTTTCTATTTTACAGTAGTCAAGAAGCACAACTTAAACTTCAAACTCATGTCATAAAATAATAGTCTGCTCTGAATTCCAGTTTCTAAGTTATAACCTCTACCAAAATCCTTCTTTGCTAACCACAGAATATACTTCTATACTTATGTAGTTGTGCAACCTTAAGACAGACTTTTGCAGATTCTAAAATTTCACATTTTTACATGTTAAGAATAATTGCTAAGTATTTTTCTTTACCCATTAATTAATGGTTAACTTTTCCTTTGTCATTTACGTAAATCTGTATTTTGGATGGAAACCAAAGGACTCAAAAACTGAACAGCACTCATGGAAAAGCCTCTGCTTCCTCCTCCCTTCACCTGAGCAGTTCCAGGAGGAGAATGTGCTCAGGTGGTGTCACTATCTTTTATTCCTTAAGTTTTTGGCCCATTATTAACAACTTACTTATAAAACATTTAGAAACTCTACACAACATAAGGGGTTTTGTGCTAGATAGCGCCATCCCATTTCTCTATACTAGACTACATGTCATTTTGAAATCACTTCTGTACCAAACAGAGACTGCACTGAGGAGAATAGTACTTTAAATTTTACTCTATAATATTCTCATTCAAAGAGGTATAGGCACAGGTACAAAAGATACAAAGAGATATGTAAATCTCTTTCTCTAGCAGGCTTTGGGATCAGGCAGTGGCAATATACATCTCTATTTCAGACACAGTCAAATGTTTTAGGAATACAAAAGCCAAGAAGTTTAGTCCAACACCCATGGGATGAATGAAGACAGAAAAAGCAGTACAGTACAAAACAAAGGTTTGTGTACAGGTTGTAAATGTGAAATATTATGAAGAGCTTTAACATCTTTCTGACAGGCAAATACCAGCAACATTTATGAAAGTTGCAGAAATCCTTCTGACACTGTGCAAGAAGTCCTTACTCTTCATGAAGAAAATAAATCTTCTTAAGAATTTTCACACTTACTTAGTATTATTGCTGTTTGTTAAAATCCAATGATTTCATAAAACAGGCATTCTTTTGTTCTCCGCACTGAAAGCTGCACAAATTACAAGACTATTATCTGAATAACAAATAATCCTTACAACTTCTTCCACATACTCTTTGGACAATTAGCTGATGTAAAATAATAGCAGTATAGGATAATACTACTCTTTTTGCTTAGCAATTTCCTCTCTGCTGACACACTGGTCAGCCTCTCTTTGTCTAGCAGTGTGGAAGAAGGGCACACAGCCTCTTTCACAAGAAGGTGTCAGAAACATATGAGCAAGTGAGTTATGAAAGAAGCTGCTTCTAGGCTCATAGGTAATGATACCTCACCTAATTTATGAGGTAAGAAAATACTTTGTTACTTATAAACACTGAATTCATTCCTCAGTCTTTGGCCCTGAAGATACTTCCAATAATGAATTTCAGGAGCTGAGCCTACAGCACATACCAAAGCACTGTATTTTAAAATCTAGCTTTTCATGGTTCAGCTTAGCTGCCTGTCACAACAGTAGCAACACAGTAGTGTAACAAGTCATATCCTTTCCAATGTTTCTCACCTAGTATGAGCTGAAACTCTCATTTTTGAGCATTTTCTCACTGATCATTCTCTACATCAAACCTCATTTTCACAGCTCCCTTAATTAGCTGTGTCTGTCCAGTAACTCAGAAAACACTGCTCATACCACTTTAATCATAGGCACAGTTTTAAAACAAGGAAAAAAGGATTCATAGAACCACAAAAGCAACACAAAAGAATTGGTCAATTCTCACTAAGAATGAGCCACATGCCATAACTGCAAAGAACAAAGCGGAATCAAACTGTAAATTAAAATGACTACAAGACAAATCACCATACTGATAAGACCTGATTTTTTTATTACTATTATCCTTTTAAAGACAAGGAGAAACTAGCTTGTTAGCTTTAGCAATCCTGGTCCTTTTGACACTAGTAGGAAAAGCAACCCCTAACTTTCAAGACACCTTTGCTCTTTTACCATCTTTCAAATCAGGCACTTTCGACACAAAACCAAGCATTTTCAGACTCTTGATCACAGCAAAGCTTCAGCTTGCTCCTCCTGTCTCTCTTTCCTCTGTGTCTCACCAACAATTTTCCATGCCTCGCCATAAGTTTCTTTGAAGCAAGCCCTAACATGTTGCATATGCAACTTCTGTCTGAATAAATTAAAGAAACTATCCATCGACAGAGAGAGTAGTTTCAAAAAAAAAAAAAAAAAAAAAAAAACAAACCAAAACTAGAACTTTAATTTCTTGAGAATTTATCTAGAACAAATTTAATAATATTACTGCATACAACTATTCCTTTCTGAATCTCTGCAGATCTCAGTGTTTACAGAAAGCCAATGGATCAGGTATGATTGTTTATCTCTTCTTTCCTTTTCACTCCACATCTTGGGAAGCAAGGACATCTAAGCCAGGTTTGGTGGACAACTATTTCAGTGCTCTGGCAGGGACAGAGAGGCTGTGCTTGGGCAAGACGGTGGCTCAGGTGGCCAGTCCTGCAGGCCACCTTGCTCAAAGAAGCAAGAATTCCAGTGTTGGTCTGCACAGGCCAACACACGTGGGAAAGCCTTTACACATGCACGAGTCAGAGCCACTTACCTGCTTCTGAGCACCAGAAGCAAGGGAATACAGATGGGAAGTGCTGTTGCCTTGCAGCGAGCCCTCTCGGGCAGCCTAGCCCCTCTCTGCTGCTCAATGCAAACAGCCCGTATGGAACTGAATGTACACAATGTGAGGGATTAAGAGATACCTGCCCCACTGAAGTACCCCGAGGCAGGCTGCATGTTCCCAGGGAGCAGCATTCCCAACGCCAGCTTTTCACTTCACAGCAACTCCAACGTGTGCCTTTCCCCCAGTACAAAGCAGTGCAATCCAGCAGCTGGCCATCACAGATGGCAGGCAGGGGGGCCAACTATCCTCTTGTTATTACTACTTTGTATTTGGATGCCTTAACTATGAAGAGAAGACATATTTTGCTCTGTTACCTCAGGGCTTATCAATCCACGAGAAAACAAATCAAGAAAAACTCAGTTGCGCTTAGGAGAACTTTCGGGAGAAATCCTGCAGATTTAAAGTAACAGTTCTGCCTAATAACAAAAGAACTGGTGAATAATAGCAAACAAAGAGCATCTCTTTAAAACAGAATAAAAAGTGATTTTTTTTAAGATACACAAAATTAATTCTTTTAGAACTTCAATGATGTAATATAGAATACAAAACTGCTTTGTGCCAATCTCTGGACAGAGAATATCTCACGGTAAAATTCCCACTGTCAACAGCTAACGTTCAAAATTTCTGATACAATTACCTACTTAGCAATGAAAGCCTCTGTCCTTTTACTTTGCATAAAAACCAAAACCATTAGTCCATTAGCAAGCACATTTTCAGTAGTTTATTAAGATTTATTTGATTAAACATTAGAAAGTGTGTTCAAAACTCAAACAAACTAAATAGCAAATGCTTTCAGAACTGGAAACTACAAGAATGGAATTTTCATAACAACAATCATCATCTGATTTTAAAGCCGTTCATTATTTAGCTATTCAAAAAACAAATTTCAGACAACATGCACTAAAAATAAACTCTCCAAAATAGTAAATTGCCCCCATGCTGCTTTGTCATTTAAGCAATCGCATTTTTCAAATAAGGAAGTTAATTTATTATACATTTATGAAAAATACTTCTAATTCTTTGCATGGCACTCCTAAAAACAGACTCCCCACTAAGCTGCCTAACTCATTAACTAGGAAGAAGCAAATCCTGTGGCATAATCTAAGGTTTGGTGCATAAATGATATAAGATGTGCAATTTCAGAGGACACTTGTCATATATTCTACATAAATACACAAGTGAACGCTCTAAAACTGAAGTTTCCTCTCTTAAGCAGTGCTCAGCTCTCACAAAAACTACTAGTCCTAGGAAGATCTCAAATCCCAACCTATCAGCTCAGATTCTACTAACAGCAGGTCTGGGTAGGTATTCTGCTTAGGTTTTTGTTTGTTTTAAATCTGATCTCATATTCTACAAAAGAAAAAACTGAAGCAGATGTCTTCAAGAGCGAGAAATAAAAGTGTGCAAGACGTGTATACACCTTATTTTTCAAAAAATGTTAAATAGGTCCTGGCAAGCTTAACTCACTGCAATCTACAACTTTGTGATCAAAAGAACAACCTTCATTAGATTGCTAAAATATTGGGGTTTTTCCTGCCCTTTATTTAGCATTCAGGGAGTCAAAGAGAAGATGACCACATTTAATTACAGTTGTTACCACCTCTGCCTTGCCAGCATGGCTGGTGAGCTTAGGAGAGCCAAAGTCAGTACCCAAAAACTCATTCAGCTTAAAATGTGTTGGCCTTAGAAGCTTAGCAGAGGCTATAGGGGTTATAGGTTGTGAGACTGGATGTGTCTGATGGATGTTACACCATGGAGTTGTGACACCACGAGGGCCCTGTGGCAAGGTGAGTGCATAGGAGGCACAAGTCCTTCATGCTGCATCGTGCATCACAATGTTCTGTCTGCTGCTATCATTAATATTTCTGCACTTTCTAATTTCGAGTTATACAATTGACTTTCAAAAGACACTTGCATGTCATCTGTCTTTAAAACAAGGTGCTGAATAATCTAGTCAAAAGGACTAGAAGGAAATTCACACAGACTCAAACTGACTTCTCCACCACTGATGATGTACTGTCAAGTACTTAAAGCATTTTTAAATCATTATGCAAGCACTTTTCAGAATTAAATTACAAGTGTGACATATGGCATGAAATGAAGGAACCAGACCACAATGCTGTCACTGCTGTTAAAATCCTGTATCATTCAAAACGTGAACAAATTAGTTATGCCGCAGTTTTTCAGAATCGGTACATTCTGAAACAGCAGTATCAAAGCTACAGCTTTTGGCATCACGCAGCTCACAGTTTAAGGTTCTTGTACTCTGGCAAAACTGTGCTGGTGCAAGAGCTGGTGAGCCTGAGCACTGGCGCACTCTGAGCTGCACAAGCCAGACATCAGGTCCTGCTCTCCCAGTTCCCTAATGACAGCCATTTCCATTCCCACTGCTTCCTCCTGTTCCCTAATTGAGATACATGCACTGCCCACGTACAGGATCTGCCTGCCTCTCCTCCTACATGGTGGTAGCTCTCCTTCCCCCAAGCGACCCCCCAAAACAGTCTACCAACAAACTGACCCCAGCACACAGCTGCCCCCTATTTTCACTTCTGAACAGCAGCCACCAAACTCGCCCTCCTGATCCTGAGGAAGGAACATTTTTTCTTGTACACATAAGAAAAAATTTATAGTCAAACACTGCTAAATTTTATTTTAGGGAACTGCCCACTGTGGCAGACTGTGGATAAAGGATTGTGTTATCCATACTGCTATTTAATTAACATGCATCAGAAAAACCCAATACATACACACACACACACAAAGATAAATGCAGATTACCTGCAATGTGTTCCGCAGCTCTTCTATAATTCCTAAGTTAAACACAAGCAAATGGAAAAAGTTGCTTTGCGCCTTAAAACAAACAGCAAAACTGCTTCCATGAGTTTTTATGAAGGTCATGGGAACTTATGTGCCCTGTTGATCTATCTGCCTCAGAGAACACAGAAGCAGAGACCTGTATTCTAGAACAAAAATACAATTGCAAGGCATTTTCTTTGTATTCCAAGAATGCTGAAGATACAGGACCAATGTGTAAAAATGAGTAATCTCTCCTAGCTTTCCAGGGTCTGACACAGAAATGGGTGGCCCATAAGGCTGCAGATCAGTGAGGTGCAGCACCAGCTGGGAGCAACATCCCACTGCTGATGCCCAGCCCCAGCACTGGGCAGTGGCTGTGAGATCCCCTGAGTGCTCCCACCAGCAGCCCACAGCCTGCTCCCATTTGTACCGGACACCAGAGCTGTGCCGCCACAGGGAAGGGAAGGGATCCATGTGCCAACCACCTCCTGCTTCCCCGCCACCACCAGCAGAAACCAGGCGGCCATGATTTGGAATAGAAGGAAGGTGTCTGACTGCATGTTTTCATTATTTGATCATCTTTATTGCTTCTCTTACCAAAAGCTCTCAATACGCTACGTATGTCAGCATATAGTAATTGGGTAACCTAAACCAATTTTGAAACTGATTGAAATTCAAGACAAGAGAACTTTTCCATTTGATAATCATTACTTCTTTAGATTTTTGCCATCTATAAAGGCTTCCTTAGTCTTATTAAAGAAACCAATGAATTACATTTTTGTGGTATCTTTCATACACTGATTTTTAAAGTCAGCAGAAATAAAAGGTAAGTTGAAAGAGGAAAGAAAGAACATGAAAAAAAGGAGCTACCCAAAAGAATATTTCTCCATTAGTCTGCATTCCCGTCTATTAGTCCACTTCTCCACCACACAAGCTAGGGCAGGACATGTGGTCTTTCCCCACACACAATTCATCTTTTAGACAGCTTACATTGTCAGAATATTCCAGGTATACAGCAGGCTGACAGACTCCACTCATTTGGCAATTACTTTCAACGGAAACTAAATTACTCAGTTGTAAAAGCAAAACCCACACTCTTCAAGTTCTAATTAGTTTTATTAGTTGAAGCAGCAAATCTCAGAACAACTACAGAAACTGGAAAAGAGCAAACAGAAAGCTGAACTCAATGTTGAAACTATTTAAAGGTCTCCAGCACATTAAATAATGCCTGAAAAGGTTAACTTTATTTCTTCAAGTGAGAAAAACCAGACAGGAGCTTGAGTGCAGGTTTTGGCTACATAGCTTCCAATATTTGAGTTCAAAACATGAAAAGAATACAACATAATTAGGTCAGATGTGTTTACAAAGAAATGAACATCTAACATATGCTGTTGCAGGTAAGACAGACTTTCAAAAACTTTAAAGTCCATAGCAGATCAGAATGAAGGAAAAAAAACCTGCCTCTGACCCACAGCATTCTCTTCTGGTAATTTTTTTAATGCAGCAGACCAGAGATACGGACAAGTTTGAAATATTGTTCTCAAGGTTCTATGAAACAGAATCCTTTGTTTCATAATGCATGGAGTTTGCAGTATGCCAAGATGAAATTATAGCAAACGAAAATATTAATAAACATATGCTGTAGATGACACAGGAACAATATGCAAAATAACTTCACAGTTAGTTCAGTGTGACACTGCTTTTTATTACTCAATCTAATTGTAAAAGAATTATTAAAGTGTCATTAATTAAACCACCAATTTATTCATAATTTGTACATGTACTTAAGCAGAATCTCAGTAATTTAAAGCACTTTAATTTTTTTTATATCCTAAGGAGAGCAGGTCATTTCTAGCACACCAGATGTTTGCTGATAAGAAAGAAAATACACTAAGTCAGCATTTTAAGCAACATGTAGAAATATATCCATGTAACTTATCTTGTTTAGATGACGAACAGGTACCCACTTAAAATCTCTGGGTCACATTTTCAGCCTCTGATAAAACCTTACTCTTTCTATGGGGATATACCAGCAGTGAGCTATTTTCTACACATCCTCTACAACAAAAGACAAGCTCCTCCTATCTTCTTCTTGCAAGATCCAAGAAAAACCAGCAACTTCTACCACCTAGCAAGCGTCCCATTAATTTCAGTCAAAGTTCTGTGTGGAGAGCCTTACATATGGAAAGTACAATATTCTACCAAGATGAGAATCAATAAAAGTATAACTAAGCCCTAGCAATAAAAGGTGAAGGTCTCCATAGCATGAAGGTAAAAGGCTGTCAGGAGAAGAAGAAAAACTTCACAAACCGAAAACAGTATAAAAGAAACATCAACTGGTTTAATAATGACAAAGTGCTGCATTCAGCCCTGAAAATTTATTTTTAAGAAATACTTTATACTCACTTTGAGTTATTTCTCATACTTCAACAGTATTTCAAACATAATCAATAACTGAGCCTGAATTGAGAGGGAAAAAAAATGAAGCCACTCTTCCAAACAGTACATCATTTCTAAAGTTTTGATCACAGTTTGATCAAAGGAAATGGTAGCAGAATCACATTTCTCCTTACTATTACTGAGACTTGGGAAGTTTCATTTAAAAAGTGATAAAGACAGTAGCACTAGGTTTGTAAGAACTACCTAAAGATGAGTTAGAAAACACTTTCCATGAGATAAATGAAAATTATGTAAAATTCTTCTCCATCTTCCCTCAGTTCCCGTAAGTGCAAGAAAACCAGCCTCCCTCCTCCACAACAGAGATAAAGACACCTCATGAAATCTTAGTAACCCAAGTGCAGACCTACAAACTGAAAATATAAACACCAAGGAAAATTTTGGTAAATAAGAGAACCAGAAGAAAAAAACACCCACAACTCAGAAGATTTCATATAAAAAGGAAAAAAAGTCTTTTCCCCCCCCCAACATCTTTCTCCTTATCCAGAAGCTTCTGAACCTTACAGTAAGTTGTAGAATCACAGAGTGGCTTAGGTGGAAAGGGTCCTATGGAGATCCTCCAACCCCCATCCTCAGCCCCAGGAGGAACTGAAGCAAGTTGCTCAGGGCTATCTGTGGTCAGCTGGGCTTTAAATGTCTTCACTCTACACCTCAAGAGACATGTTATAGAATTCAATCAAAATCACTATAAAAAAAGAAGTCTTTTCTGATGTTTAAATGGAATTTCTCTTATTTCAGTTTGTGCTCATTGCCTCTTGTTCCAGCACCGGGCACCAAATCTTACCACAGACTGGCATCGCTTACTTGCATGTGCAGCAGGGACATCAGTCAAGCCCTGCACAGAAAGGTCTGAGAGCATTCATCAGAGAAAGCAGCAGATCCATTTTAAACAGGGCTATTATAAACCTGCTGCCAGATCCCAAACTTAGGAAATTAATACATTTATGCTGTTACAATAATAAGCAACACAAATCTTCACATCTTATGTAGTTACCAAAAAGTAAATGGACCTACAGGTCAGCCCTGCTCAAACTTCTCTTACATTTGAAAATTTCCTTCTTTCTCATAAAGGTTTGAGACAGACCCCAGATCCCAGCCTGTTCCAAACTTCTGCACCTCAAATTCCACACGTCAACCACTCACAGAGGGTAATAGTTCATAGCAGCTACTCCACCCCAAAGGAGTAATACCACATACCTGCTGGCCAACATCCACCCAGGCTAAGTCTCCCCAAATGTGGCATATCCCACTCCAGCAGTTAGCAAGGCAAAGGTATTGGCACCTTTTCAGTTTCCACACATCATCACCGACTGAAAGAAATCATTACCTTCTCAATGTAGCTGCTAGAGAGGAGAGTTTGTGTGATGGAAAGGGAGACAGTCCTGGATATGTAGGAAGCAGCTCATCATGCTCTCCTTCTCTCACAACATTATTCTATGTGTGGTTTTCCCAAAGAGTTCATCCCTACTAGCTCTTACACATGGCTGAAGGGATATTAGTAGCAAAAGCCTCACATTAACCAAAAATATTCTAAATTGTGCATATGTTTCCCCTAAACACTGTGGTAAGTAGCCAGAAACTGACAGGTGAAAAGTTTAACTTCATTTTTAATGCAAAACCACTCCCCATCTGCCAGTACTTTGGTCACCATAAAACCAGACACATGAGTGACCCCAATATAGAAATTTATCCTGGAACTAGCTGCTTAGAGGGGCCTTAGGAAGAGATGCCTGACTTAATCCAAACAGCTCTTTGATCCACGCAGCATTCCCTACACTGCAGGTGGACTGGCAGCCACCTGCACCCCACCCTGCTGTAACAAGCAGCTGCTGTATGACTAACAACAGGCTCAGAAAACCCCTCCCTACTTCCAGAGGCAGTCTCTTTCTATTTCACATTTTTCCAAAGGTCTAAGATACTCAATCAAACGGAGACACACGAGAGACACCTGTGGCCAGGTGAGTAGTCACCAATCAGCTTATCCTCTGAATGTTCATATGGGCATGCTTATTCTGCCACCTGGCTATCTCTTCCCCAAAAATCAAACATTTATTAACATTGCTGGTCGTCCTTCAAATCTTTATCTATTTTTGCTGATTAAGCACTAATACAAACAGCTAGTGAACATTTCCAAAACAGAAAAAAGTGTCAGCATTTTGTACTAATATTTGGATTAACCACACAACTCATCCATATTTTCTGTTTGTAGAAGTCCCAATAAATCAGAAGAAAGCTACAGAAGTTAGTCCAAAGGCAAACTCATGCTAATAAGCTACATCTGGAGTTTTAGATTAAATACATCCCTCCTCTGCTTAACAGACTTTTGCTCTAAGATCCCTGACTTTCTAAGGCTGTTATCAACCCAAATCCAAATCGTACATATGCCTCCCTGAACCGGGCCTGCCTTTTTTTGTGGTACCTCTGTTTACACAGCTTATCCCTTATCACACTGCCAACGCTGGGAACCACAGCAGATGGTCCCCTCAGACACAACTCTAACAGGTTTTCTCCACTCCGCCATTCCACTTATTTTTTTGTGCAAACAACTGATAAGGAAGGCTGCTGCAATGATTTACTGATATCTGAAGTTGAAAATTGACAAAATGCAAACTGCTTTTGTTCGCCCCCACCAGCCCCCATGAACTGCTTAACCTCTTAACTACTAAGCAACACAGACAAAGAGTATTAATAATTGTACAAACCATACAGTCTGCTGGATTAGCATTTCAAACACAAGCAGTATTGGTGAATTTAAAGACCATTACTACCTTTAGAAGTTATGCCAGTTACAACAAGCAGCCTGCTATTAGTACAGGAGAAAATATGAGGCAGTCTCCTTCGCTATTAAAATCCACTGGTTTGGAAATGCCTTGAAATTATGTTTAAAACCAACAGTCTCCTGAAAACAGGCTCTCAAGCAGAATTAAGAATAGAGACTGGACATTTGATTTGTAAATACATATTTACTTTCATCTAACAACCCAGAACAACCTGAAGCTCAGTGACATAAAAATGAAAATGCTCTCAATACTGCTATTAGAAAGACAGAAAGATGCTTAAAACTAAGCTCCACGTAAATTCTATTAAGCAAGCCAGGCTCTTACTACTGGAGAACATGAATTTGCAAAACCACCATAGCAAAATGTTGCAAAAAAAACCTAGAGGACCGCAAGAGCATCTCAACTAACCATCTATGAAGATCCATCTGCAAGTAGACAGTAATGAACCAGACAGACCCAGAGGGCTTTCTTAAATGTAGGTCATGCCTGTCAGACCATAGCAAAAGACACAGTAACATTTGCTGAAGAGAACCCTGAGTTATTATCGCACTACTTTGTAGGCAAATATTAATAGTTACATATTTGCAATGATCACTATCTCATGCTTAAGAGAAACTAGAAGGAAAATCTGCATAAATTCAACAGCTGTACTGAATTTAATAAGAGTCATAAAGCATTCCTCATAACATTTCACACTTTACATACTTCTCTCTTCATAAAGTGGTAACACAGAATAAAAATTTCTGTTGAAATCTGATGTTTGTTTTACACCAGGGACTGGCAGACCAGTGAAGAACTAGGCTGAAAGGTGGTTTAGAAAACGTAATTTCTGATGATTTATGCCATATTAAGATGAAGACTTAAATTACCTAATTACTGAAAAGACATAGTTAAAACCTTGAGAATTATTACTCTTGATATCTGCAGTGTTCTCTTTCTTTCATTTATGTTTTCAATATGTGATTCTGGTACCTTATATTTTGTTAGAATAGAATCCCATAGAAGAAGACTGTATAACAACTTAAGATGTGGATACAGATATAAGAACATGAGACAGCATAATGGAAGTACACGTACCAATCGCCTGATCTCTGACTGGGTTTTTCTACTCACAAAAGTAACACAGCAAGAAAACCGCCATAAGAATGCAAGAAAAACTCCTGACAACCAAGAGTCATCAGATTAGTAATGCGGTTACTTTTCTCCTGAACATCAAAAAATTACACAGCTAAAAATTTGGTATTTCAATGTATAATACAATGAAGCCAACATTAACTCAGAAACACATGGCTCTGCAATCACACATATGCATCTCCTGCTGTAAAATCAAGGACACAAAGCAGTATTTATATCTTTCTAGCGGCAAGTAAGACAAGAGAAAGTGAGGAATCTCTTTTTGCCCTGCAGATAGCTTAAAAACAGATTCACAGTCAACTAGGAAATATGAAAAACCGCTGTAAGATTCACCATAGATGAATCTTTCTAGAAGCAAGGTATCAGGTGAACCCATAAACACTATAAATAGGACACAGTAAAAGACTGAAACAGAAAATTTAACCAATAAACCTCCACACTCAAGAAATTCTGTAATTAGACAGTAAAACTTTAATTTAAGCTAGGAAGTTATCTAATGAAGGAAAAACTAAGAAGTCCAAAAAAATCTGTTTGCTCATTCTTTGTTCAGCTAGCATCAATCATGAGTTCAAAAGAAGAAGAAAGAGATTCTTAACTGGACAAAAGCAAAATTTCCCATTCAGAGCTCACTTATTACAGGTTATCAGTGTTTACATTTCTCCTGTGAATCCACTGAGATGACATTTACCAGCAAAAACCAGTATCAGGATAACACCTCTTTCAGATTCAAACACAATCCACATGCAGATGCAGTTACACTAACACAAACACTTTTATATTTGTTTATAATTCAAAATAAATTTGGGTGTTTTGGGGGGATGGGATGGTCTATTTTGTTTGACTGATTTTCACAAGTTTGTATTCTTGGTACGTTTCAGATTTTAAAACACTGTCTGCTTCTCTGAACTACTTAGAGCTGAACACTACTCTACAGGTAACAGTTTTGTACCTAGGTTCATTATAGTCTCAACAGAAGTAAAATAGATAATGTACCAAAAGACTTTTCAGTCTTAGAATCTTTGAACATGACCTCCATTAATCATCAGGGTTATTTATTAATTTTTAACAAACAAACAAAAAAGAATCACTGGAAAGATTTCCCACTATCATGTTCTTGTAAAAAGCAATTGATGCAGCAGTACATCGATCAGCTTTCTTGCCAACAATTGTCATTTCTGCAGACACACACATAAACCTCAGTTCTGCAACATTTTAAAGTTTTGTGCTGACTGAGAAGTACTTAAGTGCTTGAACTTTACTTGACTTACAATCAAACAAAAATTAGTGTCAAAATGTTCATCTTGTCAGAGCTGCAGCTCTCTTTTAAATATACAAGTTAAAATAGTTTTGCTGTAGTGTGATCAGGGATAGATTGAATGGCAATACTTAGACTAATTACCTTCTTCTGAGAGGTTTAAGAATACACGTTAAGGGCGGGGATGTTGTGGTCACAATCAAATCTCTGAAAGGACACAATGCTGTTCATTGGAAAATGTTTCTTCTGAGGTGGAAGTCTGCTGTTTGACCACAAAATCTACAACAATTTAGACCTTCTTGAAACAAAACAGTAATTTCTAAGATTAATTGTGTCTATTATACTCAACTAGAGTATAATAGATCAATTTTTCAAGATACATCAAAAACCCCCACACAGTGCACAGTGAACCATGCAGAATCTGAACAGTGTCACCGAAATGTTTCAAAATCTTTTAATAAATACTGTTCACAAATAGGAAGAACACAAGTTAACATAATTAGCTTATACACTATTATCACAAATTTTACCTGTACATACTGTAAATAAAGAATAAAAATAGCATATGCATTTCCATTTAAACTCGCCTGAAGATAATTATGAATGCACTCTGGCTGAACTTCAAGTATTCAGATTTTAAACATTAATTTACTTTGACTATGTGCATGTGAAAATGAAAGATTGCTGTCTGGATCCAGACATGCAGTATTAATACTGAACACGTGCATTCATTTCAGGTCAGCAGACATTCCAACTCTACTTCAGCAGGTGGTAGGAATAGCACTCTAATTAAAATCTGTATTAAAAAGTTCACAATGGGCTATCTATTCTGAACAGCTCCCATACAGAAATGTCACTGCAACTGAAGGACTTAGACCACCTTCCCTCAAAAAACTGAATGGCCCTTCACATAAACCACCTTTTTGAACAATTTATACTTTTTCAACCTACCAACAGATTTTTCAAGGCAGTCCACTGAAGATTTCAGGAGCCATGTAAGATACTAAGAAAGATACTGTAATATTTCTTCAAAATAACCTCACATTTAGATATCAAAGCAATGGGGAAAAAAAGCTAAACTAAGCTCATTCCCTATTAGGTATTTGTCTCTGGTCACTTCAGAAAATGATTGCCCTTCATAAGTGATACATCTGAGAAAAATAGAAACCAAGTCAAGGCAATCTCAGCCCAGATTACATGGTAAAACAATTATTTAGTCACAGTTTTAGGGTAAATATCTACCTATTTGGGGTTTGTTTTTTCCTAATTTAACATTTTTACATTACACTTTCAGGGGTGGGGTTTTTGATTTGTAGTCAATTACACTATACTGAAGCCAGGAATATCCTGACATTCAACAATGTACAAAGTGCTTCAGTTACAGTGTTTCTTACAAACACCACAGAGCACTAACTCCACACAGCATGCACAGTCCACTCACTAACCTCACTCCTTGCACCTCACTGCTGCTGCTGAATGAGGTGACGGTATGACCACTAGGCTGAATGCAAGCACTTGGAATTTTATGGCAACCATAGCAAATGAACTGGATAGGAAGGTACTCAAAAACCCTGCAATGGAACATTTAAACCAACATTTTCAACAGTGACTGCACTTCGGTCTTCAAGTGTAACTGATAATTGCATTAAATACCTTCCAGGAAAAGAGTGATATCTGTCTTCTAACTCAGAAAACAAATAGGTCCTTTTTCTTCTTCAGATTTGAAAGCGACCAAGGATAAAGTGAAGAACTATTCTATTACTGATAGCAAAACCAGAATCTTTCTCTTTTTTTAATTACCATTCCCATAGAGGCACTAAACCTACCACAGGGAGCATCAAAATGATGAGAATTTCAGAAGTATTCTCTCTTTCTTTCAGAAACCACTCGTTTCTCTGCACTCACACGGATGCCCCACAAAGAGAGACCTGAAGTGTGGCCAAATCCCTTCTCTCCTGAAAACCACCCATAGCAAACACCCTTACACCACCTTCACCTCTTTACTAGGCAATAAGATCAAACTGATACATTTTTTTGTAGCCAAGGACAAATTTAAAGAATGTTGTATCCCACACAATTTGCTGTATTTAATGAGACTCCCATATGGAAGTGATTCACGTTTGAATTGCACATGCAGGCCAAACAATATTGGATGGCACCTTGATAACAGGGGCCACTTTAGATCTATAAATTCAGATATTATAAACAACAGTGACATGAGTTTAAGCTTCTTCTACAACAGCTGTTCATCATTAGATGCCTGTGAAGTTTTCAGCACTCAGAAAAACGGGTCTTAGCAAGTGTAAACAGAAATAAAAGAGCATTTTCCTTCCCTCAGTACACTAGCTTATTTTTCTCATGTGTGGAACTATCCATTATACTTCCTTTTAACCCAATCAACCCAGATACTTGGAATGTTAGTTTATCTAGTGCAAAGCTAAAAACATATAAAAGTATATTTGACGTGCTTCTTTCTCCTAGTAAACAGAATCTTATCATACCCTTCTACTTAAAATAATTTTGGTTCCAAGTGAGAAACATCCATTGTCAAACAGCAAGAAAACCTATATATAATAGTTAATTACTAAGGTTGCATAGAACTTTTGTTACAAAACAGTACATTTCAGTTTGACTATTTATTTACAAAACAAAAACACCACGTAACCCTTAACATACAGGGACATTCTAGGAATGTTTAAAACACATCACATTAGGGAAAAACTTTAATAGTCTTATTCTTTTTACAGACACAAAAAGAAAGCATGTGTGAATTTTGACATCATGGACAGAATTCAGAGAAACAGTGTGCTGGTTTACCAGACAAACATGTTCACAGCTCCATCACAGAATGTTAGACTGGTGTCATTCCACCAAGTGATTCCTCCACCTTCTGTTTTGTTTCTTTTAGCATATAGGATACTGCTCAGTGTATAAATACAGTCTATATATGCAGAACTGGACTGAATCTGCTTCTTTTCAGGGATAGCATTTTAAGAGCAGGTGACAAGACAGTCCAGTAAGCAGATACCATTTATTATCAGATGCACAGACAGGTCTGCAGCTGTTTACAGGATGTGTCAAGGAACTGTGTACCTGCTTCTCTGCTTTAATGGTGATGTATGGATCCACAAATAAAATTATCACATGAGGCACATCAGAAAGCTGACTGGAGCAAGGATCATTTTTATCAACTTATTCATGGTTAACTAAGTACACTGTAGAAGCTCTGAACTTAAAACACAAAACCTTGAGCCCATCCAAATAATAAAGTATCAACCAACAAGAAATAAAAAAAACTTGAAAGTTGAACTGAACTTGAAATTGTATTGTCAGCCTGACCACATTACTTTCATGGTAACTTATTAACACACTTCACATGCTTACCTCTACACACAAAAACTCTGTAGAACTGTAAGGTTGACTAAACATTGAAAGGATTTATGCAATTTGAGAGAAGATAAGGTTAAAACAAAATACTTGGTCTTACTGCATTAATAACTAGGTATTCATGCCATTTCAGACTATGCATCTCTCTTAGGTGTCCTGCCTGAGTTAGGAACAGGACGCCCCATACAATCAAAGGAAGAAAGCCAACACACTCGGATTCCTTACCTCCAGGGGGTGCTTCAGAAAAGCAAGTATATTTTCACTTAGCTAATCAGACTTAACTTAGAAACCTAAACTACAGGATGTATGGTAGAAACCATTTTTGAACACCTATTTTGACAGATATTTGAGCATTCCCAAGGTAGTCCTTTGTTTATCAGCACTTTGATGTAGCAGCTAAAACGTACATTTAAACAAGGACAGAAAAGTCCCACTCTAACAGTTTTTTGCTTGGGGGCTTTTTGCCAAAGAAGTCCTTTCATTGTTTATTCCAGACTGACATTTTCAAAGACACTACTCTATTTTCAAGGTGTAACTATGAAAACATTTGTGAAACAATACTATAGAAATTGATGCTAAAAATCAGTAGACTCTGTAGAGATTAAAAAATACATGTTTTAGCATACAGAAAGCTAAACGAGTAGTTCCATTTAAAACACATCTTAAATCCACCTCATTCAAAAGGCTTTAAATCCTTCATTTTAGGAATCTGTTTCTTGAGGATACGGTTCGCAACATAGATGGCACAAGTGTTTTCAATAGTGAAATGCGTCTAAAGGAACCGGGTACAACTCGGTATCAAACACCACAGAGTTTGTTTGCAAGTCGCACACTCCTTGATGTTAGCAAGAAATTAAGCAGTTCCACACTTTCCACACATCAAAGTTATTCTTGATGTACTTCAGGTACCAGGAACTAAATGTTAACGGGAATGGAACTGCTTTTACAAAAAGCTAGACTGTATTAATGAAAATGAAAAAAATACAGCTATGAAAGCTTAAAACAAGTTTTTACAGGGGTGAGCTGCTGATTAGCAGGCATTTCTGTGTCTCAGGTCTCATAAAAACAACAAATCCAACCCTAATCTAGAGGGGTTTTCAAATTTTTTCCTTTGTATATATATAAAAATATAGAAAAATGTTTACAGTTTGCATTAATTTTCCCTTTTTGTGTGTCCACCAACAGTAAGTCTGAAAAACGCAGACCCCTTCAATTACCTTCTTGAATCACAATTTGGGCACGGATCTCTAAAGAAAAAAAAACAACTATGATCCTTCGACAGATTGTTCTCACAAAGAAGTAAGAACCTCTAAATCAGTTCACACAAAAAAATTATTTTCCTTATAAAATCATTTTCCTGCAGAACCAAATTAATTCAGATACAGGAGGAAAGATCTCAACTTGAATCAACTACATGTTATCAATTCCTCCTAGAAGCTGCCTTACTGCTTCAAACCAAAGGCTGTGAAAACCTGCAAAATAAGAAAGAGAATTATGTTAAACTATCTCTTACACATTTTAAACTAGAACTGAACTGGTTTAGAAGCACTGCATCATGATCAGGGATCAGCAGCTATGGGTGTATTTCCTTGAGTTACGCATTTTTTTCTAAACTGAGGGAACTTTCACTTAAGACAACAGATCACCTTTGGTGTTCCATTGTTTAAAGATACAAACATCTAACTTTTGCCATCCAACCACATATTGCAAACCAATCCAGATCACCATGACTTCAATGTCTTGAGTTATAGATGGCTAGAAACTATTTTTCGTTTCATTCTGGTATACAGTATTCCTAAGACTACTTCTTCAATACAAATGAGTTTTCCCCCAAAACTGTGAAAAAGCTGTTTTAACAACGTTTTTGCCGCTAAAGAAAAGCAAAATATTTTTCTGGCTGCTCAGTATTTCCTTAGAATCTTCCTAGAAGAGAAGTTCTTCTGCTAATATTTTTTTTTTTAAACGTGTTATGCCAAATGTTACATTTTCTCTTTAGTGTGTGCTAGGTAGCACACCTGGAACTTCAAGTACAAATTTATCAACTGACTTCAATTAGTGCCAGGAAGGTGAGTCAAACTAGAAATGTTGTATACACACAATGCAAATAATCACTGATACACCAGTAGAGGTGTGATCCAAGACAGCAACCAGCAAGATTTCAGGAAGTAAATGAAGAACATACTCTAACAATTAAATAGATCCATGTAACCATTACTGTAAGAAACAACTACAGCATTCACCAACTTTATCTGTTCCCCCTTCCCAAAAAAACCCAAGTAAAACACACTTAACAATGGAAAAAAAAATTCACACATGCACACAGAAAACATGCAGTCTGGTAACATAAATGCCACTTTTGCACTTCACAGACCCTTTGGAGTTTGGTTGGGGTTTTTTTAATGATACATATAACGAGCTGCAGCTGAAGCAAACTTTCTTCTTTTGCTGGAAGAATCCACATCTTTAAGAGATGCAAACTTTCCTGCTGTACGTACCTGAGACCCATGAAAATCTGCCTTGTCAAAATTTCTAAAATGTTTTTAAGCATGACAGTAAAGGAAACGGACTGCTTAGCACACTGCACCTCCCGCACAGTGAGAACCTCTTGCTAACGCTGATCATTATGAAAAAACCTCACGCCATCCTGATTGGACACACAAAACCCTAGCTGCATCACGTTGCAAGCATCTTAGTACCACACCCAGAAAGCTTTATTTGGATATGATCTTTTCCATGAATGAACAACTACTTGCTTACAATTATACAGCACACTCTGAAACCAAAAGTCCAATTTTAAAACAGAAAAAAAGTTAAAACAATTTTAAACTTTCCCAGCTAAGATTCTGAAAATAAAGAGTTCGTATAACTAGCATGAACATAAATGAGTGATGATCAATTAATAAAAATCATACAAATCCTTCTAATCTCAAAAGACTTTTATACTAATAACTGCTTCATTTCTTTTGCGACTATATTCAAACTGACAGTGGATCTCACTTTTCGGAATAATCTTCTAGGATATTTACACAAGCCTAATGTATGCAATGCTCCTGCATTATTAATAATTTCTGTGGGAAACGAATGAAAATTTTACCTCACTTGCTAGGCTTTCCTCTGAACTTTTGAGTCCTTTCAAACAATGCAGAGCAAGGCCCTGAGCCAGGAGATCATTTGTAGTGGGATCAATTAAGAGCCTAAGTTGAAAATAAAATTCAACAAAATGTCATTTTTAACCTAAATATTAATTTAAACGGTTCTCAAGGAGAGGGTTCAGCACTAATTTCGGTGCAAGCGCGGTCACACAGCGCCATCTAGCAGCGACTCACAGTAAGGCAGTTACTGGGACACCGAGTTTGACACTTTTAGTAAGTTTGTAAGTCCTCACTCATTTAAATAACTTCAAAGAAACCAGGAAAGTGACCCGTACAATTGCTCTAAGCAAACCTAAAGCTGAAGCTTTACAGATCGAATCTACATCCACTGCTGCAATTCTCTTCCCATTGACCAAACTCTGGCCTCATGAAAGGGAGATGGTGTTTACAGCATCTTTGATATCTTATTACTTCTGCAAAAAAAGCTTTCAAAAAATAATCCAGAGAAGCTAAGTAAGCATTAGTAGGACTCTAATGTAGTTTTGTGCAATTCTTATTGCGAGTCTGATATCAAACTCTGATCTAAAGTTTCTCCAAAGTGTTACCTTCACTTATTTTAAATGGCCAAGATTTCTCTGCTTGTCATGACTAAAACTGTTGAAACATCTCAAGTTACACACACCAATAAATTCAGGGTTTCTAACACACTGGGTGGGGGGAGGATCCTTTAAGGCCCCAACGAACGGCACCAAGATGGATTCTTTACCAGATCAAGTTGCACGAAATACTTGCAGAAATCTATCACAGCACAAAACACTAAAACAAAGCATTCCAAGTCTAAAGCTCTGGTTTCACAAGCACATACTTTAAGTCAGCACAAGGAAGCCTTAGTGCTAAATGAAAGACAAGCCATCTCTTGTAAGCCATGTCTTGCCCACTCAGCCCAGTTACTGCTCTGCCTGCTTTCTCTGTCTCAATGCATATGCATAGACACTTACAAAGACTTGCAGTGAATCAAACCAAGGAACTAATATTAGTTTAGACTAAAATGGCCAAAAATTAAAACAAAAGGTGCCAGAGTATTTTTGAAACTACAGTGAGGAAAAAATAATAGCAAATAACAGAAGTGTGATGACAATCCTTGGCTTAGCAATTCAGAGTTAGTAATACTAAGAAAAGTTATTATGAACAACAGTGGTGGCCCTAAATGAGCTGTGAAAGCAAATCCTTAAAAAACCACCACTGTCAATCTCTATAAATTAGCAGCATTCACTTCAGACACATTAAAAAATGGAAGCAGAGAAGCAAGCTACTCGGACCAAGCTAGTACCAAGACTTCAACTTCCCCATCTTCAATGATTTTATTCCAAAACTATTTAATATAAGTATTTTTCTATAGAAATGTATTTCAGTATTTCCCATCTTATATTAAAAAAAAAAAAACAAACATTAAGTCAATTATGAGAGAGTTATTCTCTAACACACTCTGATTGAGATTTCAGCTGTCTTGGGACCTAAATTTGAAGGTTTCATAAACTGTATTTTGAATAAGGCAACAAAAAACCTACCTCCTCCACATTAATCAAAATTGTACACACTAGATAAACATAGTAATGCACTTGAAGATTGATGCAAATAAACTGGATAATGTCCAGAGGAATGGAACAAGAAAGGTCAGAGCTCTAGAGAACACAACCTATGAGAGAAGCTCTTAGGAATCAAGGCTGTTTAGCCTAAACACAAGATGCCTATAGGGAGAAGGCATAACAGCATTCAAATAAATATGTGAAAGGTTGCTATGCAGAAGAAAAGAATCAGATGTTCTCCATACCCACTAAAGAAAACACAGGCAGCTATAGGCTTAGCTATGCTAAAGGTACAGGTCACACACTCGGAAACACTTTTCAACCAGAAAGATAGTTAATCATCCAACAGGGGGTATGAGTTCACCACTGCAGGTTTACAACATCCAGCTAAAACAAAAGCTGCTGAATGCCCCAGCCCTGGGAAGGAGAGTTCAGCACGCAGGTGCCTTTTGGCCTATGAGCTTCGACAGAACACAGCGATCTAAGAGGAGGCTCTGTCAGTCATGAACACAAACTCACCACCTACTCCCTGCAGGTGGTCATAGAAAACATTTCCACTTAAAACTCCTCTCCCAGTTCTCTGCATCAGTTTACACCCCAGAACTAAACTCCCGCTCCTGCACCTGGCGGCTGGGTTGCCTGCAGCAGGTGAGCAGCATCACACTGAGGTGCTGATAAACGATGTGAGCTCCTCCACAAGCCACCGAAGAGCAGAGGCAAAGTTCACGGCCCGCTCCATTTAAATTCTGCCTCAGTAAAGAGAGGAACCAGTGACAAAACTGAAAAGCTGCACCTGCAAGGGAACCGGCAGTCACCTACAGAAGAAGACACTGTCTTCCTTGCTCTGCTCTGTTTTTATTTGGGAAATCATGAACAGGCTCAAAGACAATTCTGAACATGTAAGTTTTCCAACAAGCCATTTTTAACAAAAAGACACAAGTGTCATGGCGAAAGAGTTTGTGGAGAAAATTTCCTTTGTCTCTTAAGTTTCCTGGAGTTTGGGCTTTTATGAGAAACAAGACAAAAAAAACCCTTTAACAATCAGATTTTTCTTCTGTAACAAAATATTCTGGTAGTGCTTTTCTTATTCTATTCTAATGTTACAAAGAATATCTGGAACCATCAGCAATATATAATGCTAACTGTCTTACAAGTGAACTTCTTAATTTTTTTTATTTTCTAGTTAGACTTCCAAACCATATTCACTTGATATTCTCTTCCATCACTACCAATTATAGGACTCAAACTGCTAGTTAAATAAATACTGGATGCTCAAATTTACCATCATCTGATGGTCTACCTCTTTACATTCAGAACGGAAAATTAACATTTCCAACGGGAAGTGAATTTTGCAAAGTATGATAAAGACAAGCAGAAAAGAGGCGACCCATGAACAAACAACAGAATCTCAAAAGTGAACTATCACTTAGGGAATCAATTACAAACAAGCACACTTTTACCCTTAAAACACAGCCAACAAAAGCTGAGGGTCCAAAATGCCTAATAAAATCCGCAGCCAAGTGTTCTGTCTTCTATTAAAATGCAAGCCAAAAAAATCACTTCTCTATACACCAGTGTCTTGTACCAATCAACAGCAATTCACTTTTGGCACAATTAACTCAAAGTCTATTTATAGTTATCCAAGACAAAGTTTCTGCTTAGCTTCTTTCTGTAAGCGAATTCCAAAGCCAGGGATTTGAGACGAGACAAAAACTAATGTCTTCTGCTTAAACAGCCTGTTCCTCAGCCCCAACACTTAAACTGCTAACTCCAACTGGTAGCACACAAAAGCTACAGGATTCATGGCAGTGAGTACAAGATCGATGGATGTGCATTTCTGCAGGCCCATCATGCCCCGGGTAAGCATGAGTGTTGGAAAGACTGCACCAGCTCAGGCAGCTTAAGGTCCCCATGGGTGCTAAGCTGCTTTGGCCACGACAGCTATCCCACTTTCCCCGAGTGGTTGCAAAGAGCACAAAAATCACAGAAACTGACTAGGACGAGGATGAAGTTCCCTATGAAATGCAGAAATAGGTTATGACAATATTAACCATCCTATCACACAGTTTTATGATGTGATAAGGTAATTTCTCTGCACCTCCTGAGATACAGAGCAGCCTTACCACTTCTCTCAGGGTGAAAGGGCTTGCTATCTATCCAGTATCCAGTATTGCTGAGACCTAGTAATTACTCGGTTTTGGTGAAACATTATGAGCCTGTGCATAACTTGCTTGATTTCAAATTAGGCTCTGGAGTACAGCAATGCCAGAAAAGAGCAGGACTGAATGGTTATTCCATCAAGACCACAAGGAGGATACAGGTTACATGGGAGTGTGCTCCAGCTTTGCTTCAGACTGTGGCACAACATCATTCCACTATCACAGAGCTCCTTCCCTGCAAACTTAAGGGCCTCCCAGGGCACAGTTCTACTGTCCCAAGAGGTACATGGAACAGATTCTCCTTTGACAATTTGTCTCCATTATTTCAAACATCATTCACAGTAAAAGATTTTACAAAACCAAACTTAAATTAATATTTAGATTTAAAAAAAATAGAAGTTAAGTACTTCTACAAACCTTAAGTTAAGGACACAAAATACACAAGCTAAGTACGCAGCTCAGTCTTACCCACAGTCAGCTTAGGATGTTAATTCACAGCAGGTGGCACTTTCCCTTCAAAAACACATTAAATCACAACCTGTATATTGTTTAGAATTTGCTTGAACAAATGAAAATCCCAGCTTTGGAAACTTAGGATAGCACCACACTAGCGACAACAGTTACCAAATGCTGGCCCTAACAAGCTGTTAGGCACCCAAACAATTCATTACTGATGTCCAACCTGAACACCATCTGCCTTTACACTCACAGTTTTATTTGTGCTGTAGTAATGCATTTCACCAAGTAGTATTTGTTCACTAGTCATTACAGTTTTTAGTGTCTTGCTGAAATACACACTGTAAGACACTGTACATAAGGTTATTAAAATTAAACATTTCTTTAATCATTCCTCGATGAAAATAATATGGTGATTGTTATAAGCAAACTCCTCAAATAATGTTTCAAAAAGAAGTCCTTATATAAAAGTAATCCACTCTACCCAGACCAACAAACATAAAGCAGAAAGTGCTTCCAAATGGAATAGTTCCTCAAAAAGATGAATTTAGTCAATTATACTTCATGAACCTCAACTCCTTAACAAAGACTCTCTGGAAGGAAAATTGAGTTCAACACAAATATAGCTGAAGATAAAAAGTGGTAACTCTCGAGACAAAACAGAAGTACAAAATAAAGCCCTTAATAATCAACAGCAAAGCTGCCAGCTAAATTGGCGTAAGATCAGAATGACAGCAAATAGTCCAAATTAAAGCAGGTTTAGTTAAATTCATATGACTGTACTCCAAATGTGCCTAATGCTCCAGGACCGTCAATTCAGAGTCCAGCAGGGATGGGAAGGTTCGGAGCCCTCCCGGCGGCGCAGCCCGGCACTCCTTGGGCACTGCTGCCCCCTCCAGGCTGCTCCGGGCACGGCACCACCGCGCCACGGCTCCTGCCCAGCCCTCACAGGCGAGCCTCCCTCCCCTTTCAAACCTTCTCCAGCTGAAAACAGCCCCAACTACTTCATACATTACCATAGCCCGATTGTGTGTGTGTGTGACCACTCATACACATTCTTTTAGAAAGAAACCATAGAGCTCATACAGCTAAGAGGGTCTGGGGAGACACAGGGCTGTATCATTAAAAAAAAAAAAAACAAAAAAAAAAACGGGGCATAAATTAAAAGCACAGATGAGCTAAGACAGCAGCAGACACTCCAAGGAATGGGATGGGAATCGAGGAGAGAGAAAAATTGCTACATTTCATTACTTGTTCACTCAGCGGTAGGACCTGTTTTAACACCTGAGCCACAGAATCACTTACTAGCACACTGAACATAACAATGAACATAACCAAAGCCAGCCATGAAGGAGGAAACAAAAATTACACTCAGGTCTGTGTTACCTTTTTCCCTCTTTCTTTTCCCCTGCCTTTCTTTATTTATTTCCATCAATGAGGAAAAGCACCAAACCCCATTTGTGTCTTACTATCTGTTTTAGTGCATTTCTACTGTCTCCAGCCAGCCTCCATAATCACAGGGCAGTCTTTTCTCTTAGTATGCCCTCAGGCCTAACAGAGGGAGAACAATACAGATTAATGTTCCGTATTTGGAGACACAGAGCAATTCAAGCTGTACTACATTCAAAATTCTTACAAGTAACAAGCCAGAAAGCAATTCACTCGGGCCTGCCTTGCCTCCCAGAATAACTTACAGCAACTCACACTTGGAGGCATCCACATTGCAACTGACAAAAAAGCATTCCCAAAATATATTGAAAGCATCTTAATGCAAAGCTGTGACCATGGCAAGTTCAGAGAACTCTGTCCTCACACGCAATTTCTCAAACCCAAGGAACTGGCAGCTAAGCTTCATCCTTTCCACCAAATGGAACTGTAGTCAAACTGAAGCAAGAGTCTGCAGTGAACATTAACCCTCCACCACTATTGCCCAGTCAGCCAGGATAACAAGCAAGGCCTTTTCAAGTGTTCCTACAAATGTTCCTGATCAAAATATAATCCTGCTCCTATCTCTGAGAGTGCATGGTCAAAGAACCTCTTCAGGTTATAAAAAAATGGTCTGTTCTCCCATTAGCTTTTATAAATCTACTGTAAATTTTCCTTAAGCACGAAGAACCATGAAACGTGTGAAACCAACGTCTCTCTAGAATACCCTACAAAGCTCCTCATCATCTGTGTGTCTACGCTGAACTCACTTCATCACTGCTATTTATGCTTCATTTGCTGATTGCTTAACCATCTACTACAGGGGCTTATTCCACATAGAAAGATAGATGTTACCAGGAGTTGAAATTTACCTTTCATGGTTCAATCCTTTTCAAATTCATTCTTCTGGATTACATGAAGTTCAGCATTGCCAGAACTAAACTCCATTGCAAAAGCACCAGAGCATGCAGCCAGTGCTCTGTCACTAGAATTAACCCTAAACATGTCATGCATGCTTAAATTTACCTATGTGAGGTCTCTACAAGGGTCTCTGAAGATAGTGTGCACACATGATTTATTCAGGTTCTTCAGCATGCTCCCAACTTTCAGTTGCCAGCCCTGTGATTGTGAAATAAAAACACGAAAAGAAAAAAAAAGCCATTCATAGATATAGAGGTGATTTCAAAGAGGATAAAGAAAGACAGCACACACTTGTAATAAGGCAGTGACGCCATTATGAAAACAGACTCTAGTTCTTATCTAGTTCCCCCATAAACAGGGAACACATTTCCCAGTTTGAGAACTCGGAGTTCTATCCTGTAACGGAGACAACAACCTCCAAGCTGGACTCCCCACTTAACAGAAAGTTGCCCAACAGGAATAAGAAGTTGACGCTGAGGAAGCCGAGGTAGGAAAAACTCACCGCAAAGAGGTCGTATATCTTGCACTGTGCTACAAGTCAGAAGTGATAAGTAACAGAAGTCTAGCCACACACGGGTTAGGAAGTTTTACAGGGAACACTGGAGCAGTAATACACAGCTGCCAAAACCACAATTATACGTTAGTTTACGGAGACTTGGGGAACATGCAGTGCTGCAGATGAGTCACAGCATGATGCCGTAAGAACTCTACACTGCAAGAAACCATCCCAACAATATCCACCTCACTGGCTTATAGGACACTTCTGGCTGCACTGGGAGTATCTATTCCTCCCAAAAAACTGTGAAATCTTTATAATCTGCAATTGTGCAACTCCATCTGCTACATCCCATGAGCCTCACCTGTTTTCTTCCCCGCTATGTCCCATTTTACCCTCTCTCCTCATCCTCCTAACCATCTCACCATAAAAGTTTCAGATTTTAAAAAGAAGAAAACCTCCACACCCACATCCCAAGTATTCCCATACTAACTGCATGTCAGAGCATGCTTTTCAAGCCTGAGCACGGAGAATCAGCACACGAAACAAACTTGTGACAAGCAGCAACTCAGATCTAAAGGCAGGAATCCACATCGCTGGAACTGTAAGGCAATTATCTCAAGACAACAGGTACAGAAATAAATTACTTTACTGCCTCTCTCAGTATCAACATCCATACTCTTCTACATCCAGATTATGAGTCAGCTTGAATCTGAAAGAGAAATCTGTTGTAGAACAGGTATGCTGGTAAGGTTATCAAGCAATGCAAAAACCATACAGGGCTCTGACTCTACAAGTTATAGACAATGGGGGAATTCTTCAGGAAGGGTACAAAACACCAGAATTTACATGTCTGTTCACTTTTCTCCATTGCTCAGCTGCTTTAGAGACAGTTTCGTAAGTGCAGTGTTGCAGAGAAAAGAGAAACACCTCTCATCACGAGAAAAGTAGTGTGGGGTATTTTGCGTATTTAAACACACACCATGCACACCCTGCCCCCCAAAAAAGGATTGCAAATTATCTTTTTATAATAAATTGGAACTGCACTCCCAACTGTTTGAGAAGTATAAATCCAAACACAAGGACTAACCTTGAATTCTCTGACTAAGAAGGCACTTAATGAGCAGCTAATAAAGACCTGTCTTTTAGCTTAATAAAGAATACTACAAATATCACACAATGAGAATGGCTCACCCCAAAAATTACACAGTAGTCACTACCCTTTTACATGACACTTATGAAGGAACATATGAGCATTATCAGCAGAGTGGAAAGCAAAAAATGGAAAGAGCAACTGCTGGTTCTGAGCAACTAAAAGCATACACTGGAAACCAGCAGAGATCTTAGTCAAAATACTTCATCAACCACTATACAGGCTGCAGAGAGCTTATTTTAATAATACAATAACCTATTTAAGAGATCTCTTAAAACAGTAACATAAATCAAAATCTAGTATTAAAATTTTATTGTATAGTACAAAAGAACTTTTAAACAACACTTGAAACAAAGGACCAGATTCTGAAGTGATTCACAACCCATGAATCAATACCCGTACAGTCTTAATGATTTTCTTTATTTTGCACTTGGATGAATAAAAACTCATGCCGCAGCATGCTCTGCTGTGTCTTTACAGGGATGGCTAAAGTCTATGCAAGCAAGGCTTATGCAACACAATGAACATGAGAGAATTTGAATGCTGAAGTTCATATTAAATTGTAGCACCTCATCTGCTTTTCAACATCAAACTCTTTCCTTTAACACCTGTCTTCTTTTCAACATGAGGTCTTAAGGAGATCAAGAGCATTTTTTCTTCCTTGTCTTCTTCCTTCTTTCTTCTACTCAAATGTGCTGTTTAAGCAGATGGAGAGTCTTAATGATACCTCAGTTATATCCACTGGTAAACAAAACTAACAAGTATTTAGAAAATTTACAAGTAGAAGAGGCAAAAACCCCCAGTTAATTTCTTTAATGGGATTTCAAAATATTATTTGATATTTGTTTTAGAGAAATACACAAATTCTCTGCACAGGGAGTTACAGAGCTGTAAGACATGTAACTTGGACTATAAACACTAAGATTCAACAGGAATTGGCAAGTCTCACTGATACAAGTCCTGCCAACTAATACCATAAACACAATAATGGAGTGAGCTCTACACAGCAACTTTCCATCCAACACACTTGCAGAAGAAATTTTTGAGACAGTGAATAGGGTGCCTGAACTAATTTTAGATTAGTCTAAAATTGCACAAGTAAAGCTAAAGGTCTCCAACATAACCCAGATTCTAAGTGCTAAATCAAAGCCAAGCCCACTGAATTAGCAGAAACAATTCTTGTTTCTATAATCCCATACTAGAGGAGGAGTAAGTTTTGTGCTAGCATTTATTTCTAAAATCCATAAAAGTGTAGTGCAGATAAGCTGTTATTGGTTTAGTTTCACTGGAAGTTTAATAACAGTTTTTGCTTCATCTTCATAAAAGAAAAAGTTAGTGTTCATCCTTCTGGTATTTCTAAGTTGTTAGCAATGCCTTTCCCGCCCCCAGCATGTTTTACAATGGCTGAGGAGTGAATGCTTTAGACCTGAACAGCCCAGAGCCAGAAGCAATCTGTACAAAATAACAAGCATACTTAATGTCTTGATCCATCAAAATACATTCAAAGCTGGGCCAAAACCCATTAATTCCACCAAAGTAGAAACATATAGATGTCAACATATGTGAATATAACTACTCACTTCAAAAGTCAAAGCATTCTATGTCTAACTATACATGTGCAGTTCCACTTTTCAGAGAGAAAGTACAGCTACATGGCACACATACTGAACTCCCTTCCCAAACAAAAATCTTGCTCACAATATTTGAAAGCTCCCAGCTCGCCCACTTCCTGTTCTCCACAGCAAGCATTACTTGTCTGTACCATGAGAGTTTCTTCCTCCAGGGTGTATCTCACAGGGAGCACTCCAGCAGGTCTGCAGGCATATCTAAACTATACAGCAAGACACACTGCCAAGAAACCAAAACCAGTTTTAGAACCAGTAAAGCCACCATCAGCTACACTGTTTTCAGAATATGAACAAGTACCCGTGGTACAGCCCTACACTGATAGCAGCTGGTCCTCACATTTCTGTGTGGCTCAGGCTCACAAAGGAGCTTTGTGTTCCCACAGGATGGTATGCAAGATTTGTTCAGAATGCTGCCTACCTTCACACTGTAAAAGCAGATACAAAAATAGGTTCAGCTCTTCTGCTAGTTTCCCTTTGCCTATTTTTAAGCTGATGCGGTCCCTGACTTTTAATCACCATTGCTGTTATTGCAGTATCTGTATATTGCTGATTCACACTCTGGTCTCTCCCCAGACAGAGGCAGTCTTTGCTGTGAAAAGCACAGCCCTCAGTTTTCACCTTTGGATATGGACACTTCTGGAAGCAACAAAGGGTGCTTGTACAGAAAGAACATTTTTGAAACATATGAAAAGTAAGGAGGACACTATATCCATGTTCAGTTTCTGATAAGGCAACTTGTAAGGCAGGTTGCATTGTTACAACTTCCAGTTAGCAACAGAAGTCTGTCTGATGCTGCTTTTCTCCTTTGTATGTATTTTTCCAATCTTGAAATTGGACAGAAGACACTAGAACCAGTGTTGGAGTCCTTCATAATGGAGCAGTAACTGCAAGTAAAGCTCACACCTTATCTTCTAAAGTCAGAACTTCATTCCAGCATCTTTTCAGTAAGTGTTGGCTCAAAAGCTTAAGGACATGTAGGAAACAAGCTAATCCAAACACTTTTACTTAAGTAATAACTGTCCAAGACACTCTGACAACAGACAATCTTTTACCCTCCTGAGTATCTTTTCCTCAAGATTGTAACAGTTTTACATAAAACTAACAAATTCTAGCAACAGAGGCATTGATTTACAAAATAGCTCTTGCAAAACATTTTCTTCCTTTTTTTTTGTACACCATAAAGAATGTTAAGTTTAATTCCAAGAAATGTTTGAAATTTGGATCATGTTAAGCAACAGTTACTATTACTGAGTAACTGCTTCACTGTATAGGACAGAAAGATTAAATCCCTACTTGGCATTCTATCTGAACTTCCCAGATGACTTAATATAAAAAATATATACCTTCTTAAGAATAGATTGACAAGAATTACTTAATTTCAAAAAGAAGAAACTACACTGCATAACTCCTGCCTATCATCTAGGACTGAGGCTTTTTTGTTTGTTCTATTTAATGCATGTATATACATTAACATAAACTAAGTCAAGACTTAGATATAATAATGATAGAAACTAGAGGTCAATTTCATGTACAACTATCAAAATGACTCTAGGACTCCAGCAACTGGAACTTTTATTCAGTTTTTAGCTCTCAGTTTCAGATTCTAGATGTAGACTTATTTCTATTCTAATGTTATGAACAGTTAATCTTCTGAAAAGATAAGGTATCAAAAATTTGAGGTAGTTCCTTCCTTCACTGCACTCCCATCGTTCCCACATATCTTCCAGTAAAATTCCAAAAGCAGGCAACAGCCATCTGAATCTTGGCAACCCAGAAGTAGCTTCTGGAACAATATGCATTAGAAAAACTAAGGTAAAGAGGAGTTAAATTTCAGAAAGCCATAATGAGAACTCATTTGCAGTCTCCTACAAACAGCTGTCACAAATAAGGCTTTTTGGACCAAGACTGCACTTGTCTGTGGAAAGAGCATACCTACTCTGGAGTTGTACTACTAATTTAATAATCACCTGAGTTCCCTAAAATAGTTCAGCACCTGAATAATTCAGTGTCTTATTTCTACTTAAGAAAGATCAACAGCAATAAAGGAAAATGAGATGTAACCATTTAACAGTATCATGAGATGTTCAAGAAAAGAAACAGCCATTTTGTGAAAACACGAATGTTTTTAGAAAAATGTCAGGACAGACAACTTTGTTGTCTTTCAGTCTACAAGTTTAAGTGCAAGACACACCTGAACTTGAATTAATTAATAAAATTTAAATTTGTATTTTGACTAGTCAAGAGCTACACAAAAGTATTTAGATAATACTTGTCTATTGACATACGGTATTAATCCAACTTTTCACCTTTTTTGCCAGCATATTTTGCATCAAGGAGATGAAACGTGGTCAGCACAACCTCAAGTTTGGGGGTATTTTTACAACTGGGGAGGCAGAACAAGATGATAGGGAGATTGTTAAAGTACTTAGAAGGGAAGGAGAAATAGCATTCTCAGCTCTTTGGAACCTACAAGGTAGCATCCTGAATCATCCAACCTCCATCATACCTAATTGTCTCTCCTGAAATACAAGATCATTCACCTGGAGTAGACCACCTCTGGTCCAGTGCAAACACACACATCACCAAGTGCAAACACTGCCTCTCTTTCTCCCCGCCTTGGGTTCCACCAACTACAATTAAAAACCAGGAATGAATATATTTCCCATCCACTCTTATGAAAACTTTTCAATTCAGTTTACCAAGTAAAATGTAAAAAAAGGGCACTGAATGACATCTATTTGATGTTTGCCCTGTCAAGAAAATCTAACCATTCTGAAAGCACTCTTCCTATAATCATTCTGCTTAATGCCAGGAAAACACTTTACCTCCTCACCTTCAGATCAGAAGGGGATCAGAAGAGGATTTTTAAAAGCATAATTAAGACTGAAAACATTTGATGACAGCTTGAAAGCTTCGAACATTCACCCCAGAAAAGTGAATTACAGGGCTCACTCATACTGTTACCTGTAATTTTGTATCCATATGCAGCCAGCTGTCCGGCCATGTATTCACCATCTGAATTATTGTGAGAACATCCCCATGTACGAATCCAGATTTTCTGAACACCAGGAATAATGCTGTCAAGTAAAAAGGAATAAAAAATGCAAGTTAAATGATCAACAAGCTTCCCCTTTAAACCCACTGAACTGACTCAATGAACTGTAATTCTTCAAACATAAAACAAGCAACACAAACAGTAACAACTCCAAAACAGCTGAGGAAAAACAGTCATTATGTGATTTTAGTGTAATGGGTATTAGGCATTGCTGGGATAGAGTAACAGCAACCCATACAGTGCTGTTTTGTATTTGTGACTGTAACAGTGTTGGTAATGCACCGGTGTTTCAGCTATCACTGAACAGTGCTTGCTTGTTTCCCACTGTGCTCCATCCCGCCACATGTAGGCTGTAGATGGACAACACATTGGGAGGAACATGGACAGAATAGCTGACCACCAGAAGGGTAATTCACTCCAGATGACATCACGTTCGGCAAAAAAAGCTGTGGGTTAGGTTTTTCCAAAATAACCATTGTTCTGAGACTGGTTGGGTACCAGTCTGCTTGTGGGAGGTGGCGAATGGTTGCTTTTGCATCACTTGGGGTTTTTCCCTGTTCCTTCCTTCACTTTATCTGTCTTCATCTCAACCCACAAGTTTTCTCACTTTTACTCTTCCAGTTCTCTCCCTTGTGGTAGAGTCAATCCACCACAACTAGCAAGAAAAGAGATAGAAAAAGAGTTTTAGAATGGAGAAGATGCAAGAGCTGTATGGTAACAACAGATTCCGTACACTGAAATCATGTTAAAACAACAAGAAAAACCCCAACAAAACACACAAATAAACACAAAAATTCTTTTAAAAATCCCAAACCTAAACTCTCCACCTTTCTCAAAATTATATAATGTAGCAAGTAACCTTCAAGTGACAGCACTGAAATTAGGCCACCAGCAAACAAAGTGCAACCTTTTGCTATTATGGCATGCATTGATTGTAGTTCCCTCCATGCAGGCCAGTTCTATAAATTCTTAACTTGATGGCCACCGGCCACACGAACAGCAGAAAGCTCCCATCCCAACCTTTCCGGGCTGCAGGAGCAGCATGGCAGACAGGCAGTGTGGAGCTAGCACATACAGCACTCCAAGAACCAACAAAAAGTTCTGCAAGAAGCTCTCATTGAAATTCCTGGGATAACTGCCAATGAGCTAAAGATGCCAGTACAAGAACACCACACATCCTGGAACACAATACTGCGCCCTGCCTACAGCTTTCTTTTTTTCCCCTCCCCCTCCACGTTTCTTTTTTAACAGACACTTCCCCTAGCTAAAAATAGAAATTTGTTGATGGAACATTAATGATCATTAAATGTAAACATGGGGTATTTAGACTTCCTGCTGTCTAAACAACACATGTTCAATGCGCTTTCTTGGGTACAAAACACTAAAACACAGCCTGTTAGAGAATATATAGTACCTGAACACTTTGGGGCATGAAGTATTTATGTGAAGTACCTACAGAGCACCAGTTCAGCTGCCCATACACTCAAGACTGGGGCCAATGCACTTTTTGGGGCATGCAGATAAAGATTCATTGTTATGCTTATAAAATCTCTTTTGAACGCCAGTGAAAACCCAAAGTTTAATTTCTCCAGAGGAAATTAAATTTCCATATACAATTTATTTTTATCTTTATCATACAGGGAAATTTCATCCGCCAACTTGAAACTAATGTGTGAAGAAAGAAAAAAAAAAAAAGAGAAAAACACAGACCTCAGAACTGCAGTAGAAACTATAATCAATAACTGAGTTGACCTATACTCTAATCAATTCCACTGCAGCAGAAAGCTGATTCTGTTCCTGTGGGAATCACAAGTAGGAAAAATGCAAGCATATACTCCATGGTTATTGTATATTATTTCCACGGAAATAAAACAGCAAGTTCAAAAGTTTTATCATGTCACTTCCAGGATGTACATACAAAAAGTACAGCCTTTGGAAATACCAGAATCCAGAAAACAGGTTGAAAGACTGAAGAAAGGATGATGTACCCTGCCTGAAAGGAGACTGGGTCAGGGAATAGTTCAGCATACTGAGCATATGTAAGTCTGTGGGCACTGACAGGATGCACCCACAAGAGAGACAGGGATGCACTGGAGACAGTCCAACAAAGGGCCATAAACATCATGAAGGGACTGGAACATGCCTCCTAAGAGAAAAGGCTGAGAGTACTGGGACTGTTCTGCTTGGAAAAGAAAAGGCTCAGGGTGATCTCATCAAAGGGAGATCTCCTGAAGGGAGAATGCAAAGAAGACAGAGCCAGGACTTTTTTCAGTGGTGCCCAGTGACAAGATCAAAGACAACAGGCACACACTGAAACATGGGAGGTTCCCTCTGAGATCAGGAAACACCTTTTTCACTCTAAGAATGACCAAGAACTGGCACAGGTTACCCAGGGAGGCTGCAGAATCTCCATCTTCTGGAGATACTCTAAAACTACCTAGTCAGAGTCCTGCCAACTGATTCTTTGTGGTTGTGCTCAAGCAGGGGGTTTGGACAAGATGACTCCCCAACCTCAACCCTTTTGCAGCTCTCAGGATTTTGTCCTTATTTCTCATTCCAGATGTCAGAAGGTTACTCCAGGACTGCATTTTGAAGAGCTTGAATTGCATTTAGGTAATTAAGATGAAACAGACAATTTTTCAGAAATGTTTTACACATAAAAGCATAACAGAAACCATTTTTCCAGTCTGATTATTCCATTCATCAACATCTCAGCAATAACTGATTTCTGTAAAAAATCTGCCTAGGAAAAGAAATTTGCTTAGGATTTATTAATTATTCTCCATACATTCTATAAAGACTATCTTACTCATTTTCATCTTGCACACAGATTTTATATTATGATATAACACGAACTTCCACCTCATTTTTAAAAGCTGACAAGTGCATACGAGATACAAGAAAAGAAACTACATGGGGTCGATGTAAGGCTTTACCTGTCACTTGGGGGCTCATCATCTGTCTGAACAGTTTTTTGGGAGTTGCGTTTTCGCACTTTGGGAAAAACATTCTTTCTCACAAACTGTCGATCATGTGGCTTCAGATCTTCCGCTGACACGATGTCTTCGATATCCTCAAGCACTGACTCACAGGCAGCAGGCATCTTCAAGAAGTGTTGGAGAAGATTGGCATTAGGAAAGCATTTGAATACAAAACCAAGGCCTAGTATCCACTGCACGTTTCTCACACAGAAAAGTCAGATGTATTTCTAAGCATATGTGTAACATATCACATGAATGAGGGATACTGAGCACATAAAAACAATCCACTATCCAGAGACATTTCCTGAGTGCCCTCTTCCCCAATACCTCAAATGGAGTCAGGGAGAAAGTCACAAACCATACAGATTCTTAAGGGCTTGTTTATCAATCATCTGTACCTTGTCATCTTCTAATTCAAAAACCCTTCAAAAATCCTCTAACATGACACAACCAAGACACAGATACTTTTAATCCTGTCAGCATCATAATAAAATAGTGAGCTCATGTCATGTGATGGATGTACTTCCACTCATATCACAGAAGAATGAAAGACACAGAATCCAAGTGACTGCTTCAGAGGCTATTCTGGCTCTCTTATTTGTGTGTGGACACTAACTCTGTTCTTATTGTCCTTCTGAAAACAAACCAAACTGCTCCTAGAATGCCTGATCCCACAGGCCTTTCATCTGAATTAGTTCATTCACTGGGATGGTAAAATAAAAATTTCTGTTTTCAGGTACAAAATGTTAAACTATACCTAGCTAATAAAAAATAAATATATTATAATCTGGCTAGAATAATATACTAAAAGATTGCTAAAATTGAATTATATTTTCCACAAGAAAGTAAATATATATGCATATGTATCTCCCAGCAGATGTCAAATCCAGATTAGTTTTCAGGGAAAAAAAAAAAGCCATTTGCTAGAAGAGTCTATAAAAAAAGTTACTCCATTAATTACATGCCACACGATGCTGTAACTCCTAATTAGAATAAAGTCTGAAGAACCATTGGAAACTCAGGTTTTCTTACATAAACCAACAGTTTACTAAGGAAATCACACAAAGGCATTCCACAGAGTTTACAGGGAAAATACAACACTTTCCTAACTGACAATGAAGAACAAAAAACCAAGGCTTTAATTTCTTTAAAATTCAACTTCAGGAACAGAAGATTTGCTACTGGCATAAAAACACTTCCAGATGTTGCAAATGAATTACTGAAGAACATAAGAAGTTAAACACCCATGCATTTTCCCAGCATGTGTCCTTCAGTCAATCTTGCAAAATATACTTCAAAATAAAACTTCATGTAAGCTGAACCATCACACATCTGCATTTAACTTAAAAAGGAACAGAATGATGTCACAAAGAGGATGCGTCTGCCCCAGCTACTTAGGCAATTAGCACTCCTCTTGGATAAAAAAAACCCAGGATCTATAAAATAATGCAGCAAAAGATGAACAAAACAAAAACATTTGTGAAAACACTAGCAATAAAGAGTATGAGGGAGAGATGATATCTCTTACATCACCTTATACTGACAAAATGTACAAATAGGTAAAGTTATCAAATCAATACCTGGAAGGGAATAAAAAGGTTCAATTTGTTGTTTTTCTCTCTTACGGAAAAACATCCAATGTAATGGACCAGCTGGAAAAACAAATAAGCTCAGCTTATTTCAGTGACCCATGGAAGGAAAGTACAGCCAAAACTAAAATTCCTACCTTTTAAAGCAAGGTCTAAATCCTCTTGGATGGTAGTCCTGGGGTGCTGGGGGGAGTAAGGAAGGGAACAAGGAGAAAAAACATGGCATGAGCAAGCAGAACTAGAAGACAGAAAACCATGAATTCATGTTATTGTCCAACAAGCATTCGTCCTCCCCTAGCAGAAATACATTCCTTGCTCAGTTTGACCATGTGGACTGGGTACACAGGCAGGCTGGCTGGCTGGCAAGGTAGAAGAACATCCACGTTTTCCCTGTCTCCTGAGCAGGGGCACTGTGCTTTTTATCTTTCTTCTATAGTCTTTTTTTCATCAAAGTCAGAGGTGTTTAAGTTCTCAGACTTCCTCCAGATTCTGTCCTCAATCAGTTTAAAATTTTGAATGAAAGAAGGAAGAGAGATTAAGAGCAAACTTTAGTTAAAATCATTCACAATTTCTTTTTAAATTAAAACACTGTGAAGTTATTTTAAAAGAGATTATTTGATATCTGCACTCGTTCCATATGCATGCATGAGATCTCCTTCACAAGGAAAAATAAAAAGACAGATTCCTGCAGCTATTCTAGCAGATTGACAGAAATAAGAAGCAATAACAAAATTAGAAGTTAATGTATTCTTCTCATACTGCCAAGCTGCACCTACAGAACTCTACATCCCTCTTTCAAAAAAAGTTAGTAAGTGAATAAAAAACTGCAGTTGTTTTAACATCCTGTCACAAACAAAACTTCCCTTATGCCAGTTGGTTTGGTCATCCGTCCTCAATCTCCTTGCACATACCAATGGAGGACTTCCATCCACGTGGAAGAGAACCGCACTTTTCAGCTCTTTTTCAACAGGTGTCTCGGGTAAAGCTCCAGGATTTTATCCCCGGCCTCACACAGAGCAGAATACACTGTGAGACCAAGTATTATGTACGTATATACATGTGTGTCTGTGTGTGTGTGTGTGTGTGTATATATTACACATATCACAGAATGACAGCATCCTTA
>VYZT01010532.1:52764-97329 GCA_013400735.1 Pomatostomus ruficeps
GACGGGAACATGGCGCGGGCACGAGAAGGGGCACTCGGCCAGCCCGAGGCAGCCGGGCCTGGGAGGGAAGGACGGGACGGGACGGGACGGGACGGGACGGGACGGGACGGGAGCGGAGCGGAGCGGAGGGAAGGGGCGGGGGCCGGGGCCCATGCCCGTCCCGACGGCGACACTCACCCGCGCTCACCCGGGCTCCGCCATCGCGCCCCGCCCCGCCGCCCCGCGCGCGCAGCGGCGCCTGGACGGCGGCCGGCGGAGGCCATAAGAGCGCGGAGGGCGCCGCTTCGCCGCCGAGAGCGCGGTCCCCGGCGGGAGAGCCGCCCCTGTCCTTGGAGACTCAGCTCTGCTTTGACTGGAAAACAGCAATCCCGGCTGGAAGTATCCCGCCAAAGCGGCTGCGGTTCTCATGTATCTGATCCAAATGGGTGATGAGCTGTTCAATCCTCTTCTGGCCACAACACGCTTTCTTTATTATTATTTTTAATCGTTAATTTCCTCAAAATACAACTTGTGTAGCAACTTTGCTGCACAGTCTGAAAGGTACTGGTCAAAATATTTAGTATCAGATGGCTAAAGTTTCTGGCACTGTTTTCCTCCAAACTTTTCTGGTTGATATTTAGTAAAACACCAGTGTGGTCGTTGGCACTTGGATGGCTGAAGCTAAAGCTCTGAGCAGATTAAGCGTGCAAGTGTCCTTGGTGATCAAAGTGTTGTAGAGAGCGAGCATAATATTATGGCTTTGGCTTTAATATACGCCGTTTATTTATACCACTGTTTATATTGTATCTTTAACATATTCTGAGGTAGCCAGCTTTGGGATGTAAAAGCTACCAATTTTCCTGTAGTTGCATTTCAAACATTAAGTTTCTCTCTTTAGAAGGAGCTTTTGGAATCGGTTTATTCTTTAAAAAGCAGATTATAGTCTCCCTGGAACTGGAGGGAAAGTTAATGAAAACCCTGGATGTATTCCATAATAGGTCTGTTGGTCCACTCACAGATAAAATGTGGCAACTTCTAATTATGCATATAATTTCGCTCTCCTTTTTCTTACAAACTACTGCTTATTTTGTGTAATGCTTATCTGACAATGCTCACAGGGTAAAAAAAAAAGGAAAAAAGCAAATGTGAACAAAGGGACAGGAGAGATTTGAAGAAGAGAACTGGGACAGAGAGAAATAAACACTTCATTTAAATCACTCTTAAAGAAACAAATCATTCTGGGCAGGACTAAGCACCATTAATATCACCCTGGTCTCATGACAGAGTCATTGTTACAGTTTAAGATATATTTTCCTTTCTGTTTGGTCTTTGTTTAAACACACAAGTACTTTCCAGACATTCTCTCAGTGAGACACTGTGTGATGTGTAATTTGTCACTTTCGTGGCGTTTTTAGCCCAGGAGAGAATGGAGGAAAGTATTTCAAAATGAGAGGCCACATTGATCTATTCCAGACCTCCTCCTATGGTGTAAGAAGTCCTTACTAGGTCAGTGAGTAATGGTATCTATATCAACAATCAGCATTTTAACTGCTACCCGATAAGGTTAGCGATTCTCTTCCTTTTTTCTTTTCTGTTTCCCATGTTCAAAGTATTTCACATACAGTCCTTGAATTCATCTTCCCTGTTCTGGGAGCCCTGCACTGCAGTACCTTACAGCTGTCCCCACCAGCCAAGTGTTTCTGCTCTGGTTAAACCCAACTGGGCACACACCAGAACTGCTTTATGGCTGACTAAAACAGCAAAGCACAGACAGCCTGCAGGACACAACCAAAAATCTCCAAATGGCCAACACTGACAAACGCTACTCATTAAGGGGAGGCAGTGATCTCCAAGAGCAGCTCCCAGGCAGGAATAAGCCATGAGTCCCTTACCTAGTGACATAAATAGGCCACACTGATCAGTTCCAGCATGATCCCGCAGAGCCTTTACTTTGTCCCGCTGCCAAGGATTCATAGTGTCAAGCAGCCCTTGTGCCAGCAGAATCCTGTTGAGTCCTAGGATGCAGCCACACCATGGAAGGCACTCTCCCAGTGCTTTTGAAGCTCGCAAACCTGAATTGCTTTGTAGCATATTCATGGTAACAAATAAAGCTGCACACAGACAGCAGGTAGAGAAGGAAGCAGACGATTCTCCACCACCTCCTGATCACAGAAAGAAAGTTTATCCCTATCTGCTTGGGAAAACCGCTTTTTATGTGACAGTGGCTGGGAGTACAACTTCCAGTACTCTGGGCTGGCAGCATACATGCTCCAGTTCTTTGGGTGTCCAAAGAAGAGCTTTAGATTACATCCTTTCCAAGCCGCCTGCAGACCTTACCTCCTACTCTTCAGGGGTGGCAGACTCAAAGACACCAGCCTCAGGCCGGGTTACCAACTGAAGTTATAGGTTTTGCAGGAGTAGGTAGTTGGAAAAATACAAAAACCTACTGGGAAAATAAAATCCAAATCTCAAATTCAGCTTCTGGTTGGTAGAAGATACATGCTTAATTGCTTTAGAGCATCTCAACTACCATCCGTAGGGAAAGGAAACAGCCAGGGAGGTGAGGGCTCAATTTTTACATGCCAAACTTATTTTTTGGTAACTAACATCAGTTCTGGGTGGAAATAAGTGGGAAGGTATTCAGAAAAAAATGGGGAGTCCTAAAAGAGATACAAGAAATTAGACTTTTTTCCCCCATCTATTTTTGAAATTTAGGAGAATCTGGTTGGTCATTTGTGAGCAACATCCAGCACCATTCAGAACTGGTAGCAATCCATTTTTTCCTGTTACATATGACACTTTCTCCCTGTCAAGTTTTAAAAAGAAAATAGTGGTTAAAGAAACTCCCAGACTTAATAAAGGCCAAGCATTCTTCTGATCATTCCTTAGCTGTAGAGTAATATCCAGGCAGATTTGCTTCAGCAAGAAAAGCAGAAAGGGGAGATGAATTCTACTTGTTTATGCTTTGGTTAATATCACTCCATTGACTTTGCTATACAGGCTCATGGTTCATTTAATGTTGAGAATTGTTGGCTCCAGGAACACTAATGGCATTGTGCATTTAACTGGGTTGCATACAGGGGGGGAAAAAAGACATATACTAAATTTGGTGCTTTTAAACATGTAGCTATGTTTCACACTACAAAGAGTACCTAACATACCTTTAATACTTTCTTTCTATAACAAAAAGGTCCATGTCTACATCGAGACCAAGGTGCAATTTATTCTTTCAGGTGTAAGTCAAAAGGAATATAAAGTGACTGTTTCTTGTCATTTGTAGGTGGATAAGTTCTTACTGTAGATTCAAGAGCAGGAACCCCCTTTTTTTTTCAAACTCCTTTCCTGTATGTAAAGGAAAAAATAGTTGCCTATCATTCAGGGCATTTTGGCAGCTTTTTCCAAAACCTTTTCCATCTGCTGGCAGCCAAGGAATGCAGCACATACAGCTCCCAATAAAACCTCCCTGAAATTAATACTTGTACACTGAATAACGTTGAGGTACACCATGCTAGCCCACAGGAGCAGGAATATTTTAACTGGCTGGTTTTTTTATCCTGCATCTCAGCACAACCCAAGTTTGCAAAGCAGATACAGAAAGCAGAAGGAAGGAGGGGGAAAATGAAATGAAAACTGGTAGTCAGTAGCAGATTCTAGGGGCAAATAAAAAACTGCTGAGGGTAGCTGTAGAATAGAGAAACTGAGAACAGGCCGGGAAGGTAGAGCAGATATTTATTGCCATCTCTGCTTCAAAGGGAGATCAGAGAACACAGCCATCTAGCCCTCCTTTATTATTTATTAAGAATATAGAGAGGACCTTTGTAATCTTCCTGTCAGTGCTGCTGGGTGCAGATGTTTGAATATGTACAGGTGCACAGAGAAAGTAATAGCCTTCTCCTGGCGTACAAGAAGTTGACAAGACACAAATGACTTGCTCAGAGGTACAACATTTAAGCAATCAACCATATTACTGTGATTTTATCCTGTTTTGGTTTTTTATTTGTTTGTTTTGGGGGAGTGTTTGTTGTTGTTCGTTTCTTGTGGGGTTTTTTTGCAACTGATGGATGGCTGTGTATCTAGAAAGGTGCAGCACCAATACCAGAAAAGAACTACAAGTGTAAATGTAGGTCTGGCTAAAAAGGACTCTTGGAAGTGACTCAAGAAAACACAACTTCTTTTCAAAGCTACTATTAAGAAACTTCTGGAGAATTATCAGTAGGAAGGTTAAGCAGATCCTCAACAACTGCTTTCATGTGATTCATATGGGAGGAGAGGGAATAAATAAAAATAAACTTGTATTATTCCCAACCTCTGGATCACCTACTGTGTCTCTTACATGTCTCTTTTATTCTTGTTCCGCTCTGGCTTTAAAAAACCCGCTGAACTTACTGTTGGCATCATAAAAAAGTGGGATTGAAACTATTTGGTGTCAAATCAGTGTCTGCACTAATAATGAAAACAGTAACAGGTTTCAAGAAACAGTATGACAGGTACCAAGACTAAGAAAAATTTAAATAGTTGTATACAAATCTAAAGTCTTTAAAAAATTTCATTTTTATTGATTCATTACCATACAAAATTTATTCAAATTACATCCATTTGAAGTGGTAAGATCACAGCTAGAGAACAGGTCACCCTTTAATAAATCTATTTACAAAACTCACCATAAAAGCTTTTTTTGTTGTTTTTTTCCTTTTTTTTACAGTATTTTACAGAGGTTTGTTTTGTTTTGTTTTTTTAAACTAGCATACAATGCAAAGCTAAATTAGATTAGTATTTTGCCCACACACATTTGGACAAGTGTTTGATTTGTACAAAAAAAAGATGGTCTGCGTTAGTCTTCATTTTCTCTTCCCTCACAAAAGTGCCCCTTTGTCTCGCAAATCTTCATGCTCACACAACTTTTACTTTCCTCTTCCACAAGACGAAAACTTTAAATACTACAATTTTATTTACAGATCCACATCTAAAAAAACTCTTAAAAAATTACAAACCAGCTAGAAAATATTCTGGCAGTGTTTACAAATTAATTCTATTGTACAAAACTGCTAGATAACTAAAGTGTGAGTTGAGAACATATATCAAATTAAATACAACTGCTGAATGATCTATGCAAACATTTGTACATATAAACACACACTTAACACTGTTTAACAGTTCTTTATGTGTTGCCCTTTATACATTTGTTATATTCCAAAACCCACACAGTCATACAGTTTCCTTATTAGTACTGTGACTTCTTTCCTTTTCGTGTGTGAGCTTTCATAGCAGCAACTCAATGGTACCAGAAAACCTGCATACATAATATTCTACTACAGTACAAATAGTACTAATTTTCTGAGTATGTCAGATAAGCACAACAGTAATGCAAACAAAAAGATTATATGGGCATCATCTAATCAACATTACATTAATTTAGCCCAGAACATGGCAAAATATTTTACACTCAAGAAAAAAAAATTATTTAAGACTTCTTAGAATTCCTCTGACGTTCAAAAAATAAATATTGGTACTATACTATACTAGCAAAGATCTTCAAAAAATAAATGCAATTCAGTTGATGTGGTACTTACAGTTATGTACTTTGGAAAAAAATTAGTTCCATTTTGCTGGCGAAGAGAATTATAAAAAGCTGTAAGCAGAGGAAGCTAACCCACTGAGATAAATATGATATATTGAACAAACATAGCTTGGCATAAGTGTTTTCCATAGAGGGAAAAACCCACAGTGCATCTCTAGTAGGCACTTAACATGAAGCCCCACTTAGTACCACAAAAATTCATGTACCAGTTCTAATGCACACTGGGGGCAGTAAAATCGAACTGTGCATCTTCGTTCTAGTTTAAAAAAAACAACCAACACAAACTACTTTCACACACACACGCACACACACAAGCATTTTTAAAAATCTGCAATTACTACGAGAAGTGGCAGAACTTTATACTTTCAATATCTGCAATATACACTACATTTACAGTGTATTTTTTTTTTTCATTAAAAGCTTTTAAGGACATAAGTATTTGACCTCATAATGAGACATATACACAGCTCAAAATGAGCATTATGACAGCAATTTAAACATTCCCACAAGTAGCTGAAGAATCCCATTCCACTCTTTTGCATTACTTCATATTTACGTTCACTGCATGTACAATCCATGTTGTGACACTCAAAAGACATGCATTCTCTGCAGAAGGCACGACCTGAAATACTATTATAAAATGGTTATTTAGGACTAAACCAGTTCATTCAGCCCTTCTCCGTAAGCCCACTTGTCACGGTAAGCAGAGACTGGGGGAGTGTGGAGACAAAACATCTACGGTCACCTGCTTGCACCCGCTGACTCGCAAGGCACTGGAGCTCAGGGTCAGGGAGAAGGCTCTGCTGTAAAAGCCTTCCTTTGTTTCTTACGGTATTATAGGGAGTATTCAATTAAAATATCAGCACTGTTCAGGAGCCTAGTTTATTTAATAATGCTATTTTACGGTAAGTAGAGGACAACTCTGAAAGATGGCAGGTTTTTTGATTCCACTAAAAACCTAGTTTAGATATGGACAGCACTTAAGACAATCAGCTGTATATAAATTCATCCATCAGTGAAGGAAGTTTCTCTAAATCATAAGCATCAAAGAGGTCACTGATGCCTTCTTCATCCCCAAGGCTCAGCAAATAATCTTCCTGAAGCAGGGGAGGCAGCAAATTCACAAATGGTCCTTCAAAGTTTGAGGGAATTTGGTCCTCAGTCTGCTGTAGAAGGTTGGCTGGAGAAGCCAATGGAGAGATTGTTGCCATATTTACTGAGCAGTCACCTTGTCCTGAGTTAGCAGAAGCCACTTCTGTGAGAGGAGGGAGAGGAAAAAAAATCAAAGATGTCACATTTAACCTCAGTAGAAATATCAAACACGGATCAAACAAAGGAACCACTACATAAAGGGCCGTTGATAAAGCATCATTTCAACAATTAAAAAATGGCTTCCATGTAATTTCTAGCTTGTTTTTGATATGTTATAAAGGGCTTCTCAAAAATTATCTTGTTGCTATCATCTCTTACTTTTCTATTAAAAAGTTATTTTACAAGACTTAAACAACTACAGGGAAAATAAATCAAGCATAGTGAGATGCCCATTTTTCAGTGGAGTTCATAGTCAAAACTGAGATCTTTCTAGGTACCAGACGTCATCAGTGAAGCAATGTAGCTTCACATATACCCATACAAAGAGATTTCTGCCTCTTATGTTGAGATGGATGTTTACTGCTACTGTCCTATTTGAAAACTTAAAAGGAACAAAATTGTTTCTTTCTTCTATATTGCATACACTTTGGTTTCATATGATATGCAAATAGGAAAGTTATTTTAAACAAATTATGCAAAGGAAGACATATTTCCCACTATATAAACAGAAATGCATAGTGAAAAAATGATACCTTAGCTTTTTGCTTCTTAGAAAAATAAAGCCAAAGAAAAAGAGCTGGAAATCCGAAGTCCAAAATGAAAAACTTTGAATGTGAGCTTGAAGAAAGGCCATTACAATTGCAAAGAAATAATTTTACCTTTGGAAATGGTTTTGGAAATATTTCCATTGTGGTCCTGACTATAGGTTTTCATTGGACTGAGGGCATCATTTTCCTCTGGGCACAGATAAACTTCAATAGGTCCTTGAGTACTAGATAAGTGTATCAATGCACTCTGCTAATAAAACAAACATCAGAATGGTGTTACACCAACACAACAGAATACTGATAATACTGAGTAAATTCTTACTGGAGTGTATTTGAATACAGTTTTACTAATTGAACATGAAAAGAACCCCAAGCCTTTTTTTTTTTAAGATGTGAAAGGTTTGGCTGATGTATCTTGCAGACTAGAACATAAAAACTTTTCCCGATGTAGTACACAAATCTCAAAATCCCACCATTTTGTGTGCCATGTCATAAGGAGGGAGGTATAAAGGATTAAACTCCTAACATTTTCTTACAACTACAACAGCCTGGAGCATTCTGATGGAATGGAACTGTGGGATGCAAGTCACAGGTTTTATTATTATTCACAACAATAATATTGGATGCATTTGTGTAAATGTTTCTGCTTTAAAAAGATGTCAAAACATCTTTCCCACTCTCCCAAAAGCCTTCAGCGCTTACTCAACTGAACTCAAGTATCTATATATAAGTTCACCTATTTATCAGGCAACATTTCCAAATAACAAAAAAACCCCAAACCAAATGCTATTTTCTTCACCCAAACTTATTTATGTAAGTCCTTCTGCCCCCTCAAGGCAGTGATTTTGATGGTAGTTCTGAATAGGAACTGCTAATTTGTTGCAAGAAGTTACATTTTTCTTAACTTTCACACGCTGATGCAATAAACCAACATGACCTAGGCACAGAAAACCTGCAAGGCTGCTCTTCGCATTACGATGGAAAATCATCAATTACTCTGGTTAGAAATAAACCTCTTCCTGTTGTACTGCATTAATGGTTTTCTAAAAAGCATGAATACAGGCATTAGGTACCTCTTTGCAGACTTGTTTAAAATACCTTCTTTTGTGCCCTTTGATAAAATGTTCCTCATATTATTTGGGTTCTGACAGTTACATAACATAATAGACAGCGTTCACAAATGCACAGAACAGCAACTGAATGGGGATTTTCCAGGGCAGAGAAAACAGTTAAGAGTACTTAGGGTAATGCTACAGATAATTAGAAAAAAAAAGGAGATCGGAAGAGCAGGAGTTGAAGAAGGAAGGTATTATTGAGTGACTGAGGTATGCAAAAAAAGAACACTGAAATGTAACTGCATGTGACACAAAAAAATAGGACCTTACTGCCCGCAGCTGAAAATTGAGTTGGGTATAGAGGATAAGGGAGGTCTAAGCACTAATTTTAATGATTGGGTGCATCTCTCTCTGCCTGCCTGATTTCACTGAATTAAAAATCAAAGCATAATGCCTAGGGGAAAGAAACAGGAAAGCAAACAACAATAACAGTATATATTTATGAATACTGATAAAAGATATCCTTTCCTCATTGCAGCAAAATGATTTATTCTTCCTGCCAAATCCTGCAACACGGTTCAAAGGGGAAATTAAGGACAAGGCAAAGAAAAGAAAAAAAGAAGGATGGAAACCATAACGGGTCTAAGGAAGCGCAGAATAATCTTAGGAAAAAAAAGTGACAAGGAATCCAGAGCCTGTTCCTGCCCACAGGGCAGCAGGTATCCCTGAGCTCAGGATAGGGATGAAGGATTAATGCGCAGGTATGAATAAAACATAGCAGTGTTTGTGGAGTTAGCCTCGTCTCTGGTTGCTCCTTGAGTGAAGAAATTAGGTACATTTTTTGAATTTCTAAACCAGTGGTTCCTGTGAATTATTCCCATTTGCCCAACACACTTGGGTCTGTCTTCACAAGTGAGAATTAAAGTAAGTGCCAATGAAGCAAAGACGATGATGAAAGAAGGAAGGGCAAGAATGTGTTCTAGGAGTAAACAACAAATTTCTACAATAATTGTAAGATTTCAGAAAAGAAATTCCTACGTGAAAACACGTTTCAATAAATTAGGATATCAGTTCTATGAGTCATCAAGATGCTTAAGGCGTTGAGCTATCCATTAACTTTTTAACCAAAATAACAAAGCTGAATTCATTGAGAAAGGTTTTACATTGTTACAAACCAAGGAAATTTCAATTGTCAAGAAAGAGCTTTTGTTTATATATAAAGTATGGCAAAAGAAAATATCTGTAGGTAGTGTGGATTACTCTGAAGAAATCTGAACATGTGCAAAAAGGAACAAATAACAGTTGTTCTGTGTAAATTGATTTTTAAAGTTTGTCCTTTCTTTTTTAAAGAAACATCCCTAAAATTTGTAAGAATACAGGACTGTACACCTGGGTACATAAGACACTGCATCTGTAGAAAAATGATGTACAACCTGGCAGAGAATGCCAGGTTCTCCTTACCTCCACTGGGTCAGGCACTTCAAGTCTTGTTTCTGGAGGAGCTTTCACGACTATAACAGTTTGGTCTTTAAGGCCACTAATTTTTCGAATATCTTGATACGTCACATAAGCTAATGTAATCACTGTTAAGGAATTTTCCACGCCAGGTTACAATACGTTCAGACTGTTGAAAGGGGCAGTAGTCCTTGAATTATTTTTCCATTTTCTCATGGCTGTACAGCTCTTAGCCCAAGGTTTTCTGGTCCCTACACCGTGATTGCCATGAAGCCCTGTGAGAACTTCCCTTTGATGTAACAGCTGGGGCCACTACTCAGTGAACAAAAGGCATTCTCTGTGCTGAGTGCTTCTCTCCTCCTCTATATGAGGGAAACTACATAAGCTAAGGTTCACCAACCTGAAATTACTCACTCACTCCATGAAGCAAAAATTTTTATGCACTTGCTACCAAAATGCAGAGAGCTGAAAATCACTGAAAAAGTGTATAGGAATTTATAGATGCATGCTATAGAAGTGCATACACAGTATTACCGAATCATAGAATGGTTTGTGCTGGAAAGGATCTTAAAAGATCATTTAATTCCAATCCCCTTGCCATGGGCAGGGACACCTTTCATTAGACCAGGTTGCTCAGAGCCCCATCCAACCTGGCCTGGAGCAATTCCAGAGATGGGGCATCCACAGTCCGTGCTTCACCACCCTCACAGTCAAGAATTTCTGTCTAACTATTCATATAAACCCACCTTCTTTCAGTTTAAAGCCATTCCCTCTTGTCCTGTCACTACATGCCCTTATACAAACTGCATCTAGAGCTCTCCCACAGGCCCCCTTTAGGTACTGGAAGGTGCTACAGGGTCTCCCTGGAGTCTTCTCTTCTCTAGGCTGACACAAATCATAATTTCAGTTTAAATTGGAGGGGCTTTGCAAACATAAATATATAATACATACAACATATATAAAATATAGATATAAATATATAAACATTTATGCAACATTCATATATTTATAGATTAGCTTGTATTATAGTAAAGTTATTTTAAAAGCCTATTTAAGCAGCTACTTTAAACCTCTAGAGTGCAGAATGTCAATTTCTAAGCACAGATTAAATATGAATATATTGCTGTTCAACATTTGTTAAAATGCCAGTATTTTGGGGTTTACTACATGGTGAAGCCTCACATACTGATCCATGTAACTGAGGCATCAATGTGCTTTTGGCTGTGAAAAGAACTGTGAAACAGCCATGATCACATGCATGTGGTTCCAGCTCTTCAGTTTTGTCATCTGTGAGGTACCTGGCATAACATTTATGCCAGAGAAATAAAAGGCCTGACTTATTATACTTTTTGGTGGTGTGAATGTGTGCTGTTACTGAGCAGTAGAGCAAGTCAGACTGCCCAAGCTCCAATACATTTTGCATCGCTCTTGGACTGAACAGGTCAAGAGGCCAAGTGACAGGTCATCTTCCACCCAAATGGCTTTTTTATCAAGGCTTTTACCACTCATTAAGAAAGGTTTGCAAAGGCAGAGTTCATCCCCATAGGACTCAGTACTACGAAAATTGAGACCTGTCGTGTTCAGTTTTGTCTTGCTTATGTCTCTTCATGGATCATGCTCCTCTCTGAAGGCAGTGCTGATCCTACTGCCCACGCCACTTGGTGATCATTGGTTACAGCTCAAAATGTTTACGAAATCCAGTCAAAAGACAACATTCACATAGTTCATGCGCTTTTTACTGGTACTCCCATAGTTATTTCCTATCGTTCAGAATAGAGAATACGTCCACTTTATTAGATGCTATTTAAACACTACTTATTATATACAGTAATAAGTTTCCACATCAGCATTTCATAAAATGCTTTCCTGTGTTGCTAATAGGTGGCAAATATAAGGAAAATGACTGTTGGTCATGACAAAGGGCATTAACAGCCAAAATAAGTCATATGAACCTTATTCAATTTAGTATTGCTATTACATTAAATAATTCAGTCTCAGGTATTTTGAGAGCTCATAAAACCTTTATCTATGATATTCTATTATAGATTCTCTAACCAGAGGAATCTGAAACGTTGTTGCAAGTTTCAGACTGAACCAAATCCCAAATTTATTCTTCTCTCTGTGCCTGTAATTTATATACATATCTGCTTAAAGTAAAACAAATAAATAAATAGATAAATAAATAAATAATGACTACACAACTGTGTTACCTTATCAGACTTTCTCTTCATGCCTTTATATAATTTCTGAATACATGAAACTGTGGTTTGGTCTAGGCTCAAAATGCCTGGAAAAAACACAGGGCTATTGGATATTGTCACTCATTAATCAGTAAGGTTCTTGGTTCTACTCTACATGAACACAAATGTTAACAGCCTCCTTCACGTTTTCTTTTTTTTTCTTTTCACATTCCAGAAGCCATTACAGGTTCAAGCTGCTTAAGTAGCTTTTATATCAAACTACATTAAAACTTTTTCAATGTCTTGAAGCTTCTGATGCTTTCTTTCTATCACATCACATAGAGGAATTCTCCTAGTATTACAGGGCACAGCAAGGAGGCTGAGCACCTTTGAGGTTCTGGGAAAAAGGATATCTCTGATTCTCTGAGTCCTCCGTTAGCAGCTTGAGGTCCAGGGTGCAGCTTTGGATTAGCTCATCCAGCTTCTTCTCTTCCTGAGTCAGCTCGGTCACCTCCTTTGTGAGGCCTTGGCGCTGCGCCAGCATCCCCCCATCCTCTGACAGACTGCAGCCCCTACAGACACAGGGAAGGAAGACAGCCCTTCAGCTCCTCTAGGATTTGACCCTATGCCATGGTATAAGGGAGAGGCAGAATTTTACACTGCAGATCGAGTTCTTACTCCTTTCTCCCTGAACCCACCCATAGCAAGTCAACATGAACGACATTTTCCAGAAAAAGCATCTTCTTATCACAATAACACATTTTGGAACTGCCACCACCAAGATGGAAGAGTTGAATATTTCTAACTACTTTCAAAATCTTGTTTCTAACCACAGTTTAAAAACACCCAAGAAAGGCAGTAGGTAGAGACACATACCTAAAACTTACTCCACATTCAGAAGTAAATTAATTAATCCAGTTTTCAAACAAAATGCGGGTTTCTAATTTCCCTGATAAATGCTTTTTATAAACTTTTCTTAACAGAAAAAATAGTACTTTATCCTGTTGGAAGGCATTTTGGATGATTGCTTGGAGCAAGGTGTTAGAACAGAAGGTGGGAGAAGAAAAACACTGCTGCCCTGTGATAGTGAAATCAGCCAGCAGCGATGGAAAAGGATAATGAATACTTACATCCACTGAATGTTGTTTTTGGATTTTTTCTTAATGAGATGGATGCCTTCCAGTACATTGGTGATATCGTAAATCCTCCTTTTTTGCACCTTGAGGACCTCTGCTGCTCTGTTCAAATCTAAGACCCCATCAGGAGATTGGCTCAGCAACTGAATGAACTTCTTTGTAAGAAGGCCAAGGGATGTATCATACCGAGTCTTTTCTGAAGGAGATTTTGGAGCTTGGAAGGAAAAGGAAAAAGAAAGTTAAATCAGTTTTTTCTCATTTTGGTTCCGAAAGCAGCAACCAAAAATGAAATTATATATATTACAGTTACTTCTTTCATTTTTACTAAAGAAATCTCTCATACCTCTGCATTAAGACACAACTTTCCACTACGTATTTGTATTTCAAGATGTACTTTTCCAAAAGTCACAGGTACATGAGCAAATATATACATTTTTTAAAATGCAAATATTTTCGGTAGTCTGACAGATACATATAGCAATATTCTGCTTAGGCTTTTACTATGTGAATTCATAATAGTATTTTTAGTATCTATTTATCCTGGCAGCAAACCTAAAAAATCCCCTGCGACTCTCCTTCATCAGGCTGATAGCCAGCTTTCATCAGGGTTTGATTTTCCCCTCATGTGATATAAGTGTTTCATAAGCAATTAAGCAGGACTTAGGTGTACTTCAGTGGGGAAACACAATGACAGATTCCATCAGTGTCAGACTCCACAGCTTGAGAAAACTCAAGTGAGTTAGAGGAGATTGATGTAAAATACAATTTATAATCATCATTGCTTCATAACCAAACAATGCTCAAGCTGGGAGAGAGTATCCATATCTTCTAAATTAGAAGTCAGCAAATGGCTTGGACCAATTTATGGTTTCCATGCACAAATGTAGCATCTATATATTTAACAGATGGGCTTTTAAGAGTTTAAATACTTGGATCAGAATGATTTCTAATTCTAAATGTTCGAAGCCTTTCTGTCAAGGGAAATGAGCCAGCCATTAGTACAAGTCTGCTGGGCTGGTACATCTCAAACCCTTTTCATTTGCTTCCAGTATTATGCAGGATGAAACTTAGGCTGATCTGGTGGTGTTTTCCACATTTTCAAGGGTCAAGTCGCACATTAAACTGCAGAAGTCAGTCAAAACTGAAAATCCTACCTGAGAGTGAACCTTTAGACTACCCTGAAATATTTTGAAGAATACAATGGCTTTTCAATGAAACCCAAGATGTTGCATCTTTGCAAAGAGAACCAGCTAGCTGTATTGCTTTGGGTAGATTCAGGGCTTGTCTGCTCTGGGAAATGGAAGAATATTCATAGAAAGGCTTGGGTGGAAGGGAACTTAGAGATCATCTAGTTCCACCCTCCCTGCCATGGGTAGGGACACCTCCCACTAGACCAGATTGCTCAGAGCCCCATCCAACCTGGCCTTGAAACACTTCCAGGGATGAGGCATCCACAGCTTATCTGGGCAACCTGTTCCAGTGCCTCACCACCCTGTGAGAAAAGAATTTCTTCCCAACATCTCATATAAATCTCATTCACATCAGTTACATGACCTTGTGGATTTAGAGCAGGGTAGTTGGTTTATTTGGGTTTTGTTTGGGGTTTGGAAAAGAGTGAAAGGATCAGAGTGATAAGGGCAAGAAGTGACTGGACTCCCACCTAAAATGGCTTGTGCTCCTCATCACACACCAAGTTCTTTGTACAGGTTTGTCAATGCTGCAGCAGCATCCTGTGCACCAAACAGGACTGAATTTCCAAAAGAATCTACTTCAGTTTAAAGTAGGCTTCATTTAGCTTCATGAAGTTTAGTTTAGTTATATCAACTGTGGTTAATTCCTATGTTTTAAGTTTGTATCTTCAGCTAATTTCACTTTTCCTATCTGCCTCAACAGAAACCAGCAGGCTGGTGAGGAGGGACCCCTTGGCATCTCCTGCTCTGACATCACTACTACAGCTGCCCCAGTCCTCTCCTTGCCCCATCTGGCTCCCTCTGCCAGCCTAACTCTCCTACTGAAATCCCCCAAACAAGACAGCAAGGCTACGGCCCCCAGCTCCTGCTGCAAAAAGCCCACTGCCCAAGGCAATGCAGATGTGCAAAAATTAGTACTTAGAGCAACTAGGCAGTGGCAGTAATTATCCAGAGTCATCACACTGCAGGGACAGAAGGCAGCTTGGATCCCACAAAGAGCATTTATCATGCATAGCTGCTGAGGCACAGCTACAACTCTTTGCAAATCCCTGCTCAGGGAAAGCAGCCCTGGCAGCCAGCTGCAGAGGAGGAGGCTGGCCTGATGAGCCTTGCCTAATAACTGTGCGTTTGATCCCATCACACCACCTTCATTGCTTGGCATCCACCTCTCTAAGCATCCCAGCATCATGTCCTTGGCTGAAGAGGAGGCCCTGGGCAGGGAGGATGCAGGCTGTCCAGCAGGCAGAGGGACACACCTGGCAGCCAGGAGCCTCTGCAGCCTCTCAGCAGCTCTGCAGCAACCCCTGCATGCTGCAAACTCACTGTCCGTTGCCCTGCTGGGGGGGGTGGTTGAGTTTGTTGCACACATATCTAGGTGAGGACGGTAATAAACACACTCTAAGCGAGGTAATGCAGACTGGTGACAGCACGTTACAAGTTCTCTTACTTTTTGGACTATCTGGACTTCTTGTTGCAGCTCTTCCTTTTCCCTTTGGAGTCTTCAGTCCTTCCGCAAGATACTGGTGGCCACTTTCTCCCAGCTCCAGCCTTCGTTTTGCCTGTTAAAAACAAGATTTTTCTTTTAATTGATGGATTGTTAAGAAGCATATTTCACTTTATCAAACACAGTATTGGGACTATTGGAAAGGCAGAGAGCTGTGAACTCTTCACAGCAAGGTATCAGTACAGGTTCATAGCCCATATGCATCACAATGGAATCCAAATATTTACTGGAATCCTAAGGCAGACTTAAATATGTCACTCAAAGGCTAGGCTGATGACGTTTTTATCTGAAAATTCAGCAATTTTTTTAGATTTGAAAAGCTGAGTGAAAATTGCATGGTGTATTGCAGTCTAATCTTGGTCTTCTTAAATAGGTATGAAAGATTTCAGCCGTCACTTGAGTCGAGAACATTTCATGTAAGAAGAACAAAGACAGTCAGCCTCTCAAGCACCTACATGTATGAACCCACAAAGCTACATTTCTTTTGAAAAACTCCTTATATCCATCTAAGCTTGTGCAAAAGTAGTGTTAGTTGCAAGTTATGTTTTTCCCTTCACTATTTGAAAGGATGGCTTTGAGAGGACCAATAATTTCCACTACTATGAACTTTCCATCAGTGAAATACAAGACATGACATCAAGAGCAGCACTGGACATTCTCCTCTGGCTCTCAAAAACTTGTCCTCATTGAAAGCACAACCACTACATTTATTCCACATTATCTAGCACATGTGCTGCCTACATAAAAGCAACGTGGAGTAAAAGTAGTATTAGAAAGACGATGCCTGAAAATCAGCTAAATGTTGCATTCAGCTCAAAGGAAAGCTGTGTACACCTTGAATAATAAAATAATCAATGAAACTGTTAAACTATGCAACACACAGACAAACTGCAAGGAAAACCACCACCAATATGAATTCTGTTCCTAGACAGAAACACAATATACTATCTTTGGAAACTATTCTATACCCTTTTCTGCCACTCAGGTTACTGAAATTAAATCTGGGGATACTTGTTATCCTAACAATTGAAAGCACATTACCCAGAAGACACAGGAAAAAAAAGAAAAAGAAGTTTCATGTCTAATCAAGTTTAGAAAAATAACTGTTTCTGAAGAATGTTGTTTATTCAGTTAGGCACAGTAATTCAGAGTACTTTATTTGCTTGTTTTTTAAAATTCTCCCCAAAGGGCTGGATAATGTTTTGCTCCTTAATGAACCCAGACAAAACAATACATTCTGCTATGGAGTTGTAGACATGTATTTCTGTATTGTGGATTTGTCTTACCCACTTTGTTTTGGGTCTGTGACAAACAGAAGGCTCTAAATAAATTAATTTATAAGCATTCACTTATGGATAGCTAACTAACATCTTTCTATTGGACGCTGCTTGCAAACCTCAAACTTATTAAAAGGCAAGTTAAAGCACATGAAACTCGCACAAACCCATGGTGTAACAGCACGTGCAGAGCACTCAAGCCACTCTTCTCACATTTTGTGTGAAGGGGCACAAAATTTACTGCTGACAGAGCAACACTGGACTGCATCCCTCTAACCAGCACAGGCACCACACTCCCAGCAGACCACTGGTGGCAGCTTCTAATGGCATGAAACACCTCTGCTCTGTTCAGCTCTGTAATCCAAGGACACAGATTTCTAAAAGGTCAACTGTTAACAAAAGCATCCAGCTAATATGTTTAGCCAACGTAATTGGATTAAATTAAGATTACAGCTATTCCACAGGGAGAAATGCATTTCACACTTTTCTAGGTACATGTTTTTTCACCCTGAGAACTCTTAAGAGCAAAGGAAGGAGGGGTGAAAAGGGAACAATTCAGGGCGTGGGAAGACTAGGCCAAAGGGATACAATTAAAGATAAAAGAGAATCTCAAAACCAGGTGTGAGAAGGAGGGGCAATGCTTAAGACTTAAAATCCAGAGATTTGCAGCTCTCTCCATCAGAAGAGAAACTTAGGTTTGGATTATACATCAAAACTTTTTGTCTCAACTTGTTTGCAAAACAACAGTATTTTCCCCCTGCTTTTGTGGTTAAAGACTTACGTAAGTTTCTCCCGTGAACTTCAAGTAATCAGAGAGAACACAGCATCCTTTGGCTGCACAGAGCGGCACAAGCCTGCCTGCATGCACTGGGCTGTTATGAACAACATGCTCGTGCCAGGCTCACCAGCACGCTGCACCTACAGACAGCGCAGGGCTAGTGAAAAAAACACCACATGACAGAGAGTGCTCTACAAGATAGTTGGTTTTTAGGCTACAAAGCATACAGGAAACCTGAGAGATATAGAGAGCAAAATATTTTAGTGGAGTTTAAAAGACCCTGATTACTAACAGGCAATTTTAGGAAACCCTGAGGAATGCTTAATTTCAGGCCAGATGTTACACGTCACTCAGCAAGTGCTCACTTCCCCTTCCTGTTATACAAACTTCATAACTGATAAGATGCAGGACTGAAGTGGTGTATGCTCTCAATTTCTTCTTTCATGAATTACAGACTAAAGATTTTCTATTGCTGTTTTGTTTGCACTAGAGATCCTGGGTGACTCACAGCTTCTCTCTCCCATCTCCAAAATTATTTGTAGTGCCTTCTGATATCTGGCTTCTCTTCAGAAATCCCAAGATCTGTGATCAGCAGAATCAGTGAGTCTTTTAAAAAAAAATCTTGATTTGTGTCACTTATTTTTGCTACAGCACCATATTAATTATTTGCACTATTTGTACGAATTAGTATTATTTGTCCTTATCGCATTACTTGATCAATCATAGCATGCACAAACATCTGACATGCTATGAGGGACCTGCTAAGAAATAACAAGCCAAAAGACACCAGCACAAAGCATCCCAATGACAGGGACAGATAGGAAGCAAAGGGACTAAAAATTTCTCAGTAACATGAAATCTGAGTGCAGTAAATGGGAAGTCAGATTCTTCAGGGGGATGGTGAAAGGAGCACAAAATAGATGGAACAATGAGATAGGCAAAGCCACAAACTGATACATTCCAGCAAGAGACACGAAAGTAACAGGAAAACATCCCATGAAGCTGAATCAGACACCTACCTAACCCTTTGGTCAAGATACAAAAGTTGTGGCATCAACTGTTTTAACTCAAGTTTCTCTTCCAATACTATGAGCAATCCCTGATATGGATACAACTATAGATCCGCTGTTCGGTGCAGACCACTAAAAACTAGTGGCACCCTGAGTCCTATGTAGGTTTGTCCTTTTAGCTTCAATCCTTTTTTAAAAAAAGAAAAGAAACCCAGACAGCTACCACAATCAACATCAGAGGCAAACCCACAAGAATATCTTTCATAAGAACACTTGTGTCTAGAGGAAAATAGTTTAAAAACTCCTAGGATAAGCTAAGTATTTTTAAGTACACAGGACCTGATGCAATTTACTTTACAATATTCAAGTCTCATGGATTACCTTTCAAGAGGAGGTTGGAAGCAGGTTATACATATAGAAAAGAAGAAAAGGAGCAAATATAGTATTAATTAATTGAAAAAAGGTGCAAATTAAATTCCCTTTAATTGGCTGTTTTGACTTCATGGCTACCTGGGTCTATCAGGTTGCTGACACCACCTCTTCTGCATCCTCCCTCCATCCCTGCTCTCTCCATGCTCCCCTGGCACAGGCAGCACCTGATGGATATGTCCTCATCAGCCCCCACAGAAAGCTGGTTCAAGAGGTCCCTACCAGCAGTAACTTAGTCCTGCTCCAAAAGAGAAGTGATTTTTCTGCCAGGTTATCCCTTGTGGATGATGAGCCTGCCCTGAGAGCTGCTGAGGAGAAGCAGTGTGACACCCACCCATGCCCCTTGGGGCATCAGATTGACATTTGAGCAGCTTCACTGTCATGTCACACATAAATCAACTTCAGTTCTTGGAGAAAGAAACAGGCAGCAATTAGAAATAAAGAAAAAATTCAGAGTGTTACCTTGTAACAGACAAGTTCTAAGCATCAGGTAAGAGCCAGCACAGGGTTTTGTGAAGATAGCAGAGCACAGTGTCCAGGTGGGGCAGACAACATCTATTTTTGAGGACTGCATCATATCCAACCAAAGCCTTATTTTCTATGAGAATTATATTTTTAAGTTTGAGGGAAGAAGCAGTAAAACACTCTCTAATTCCTTTCAGTGACAAAATCATGGAGAATAACTTTGCCAAACTATGCAGACCAAAATTTGTCCTGCTAGATGTGTCTCTCAGCTTTATTACTGGATGAAAGTTAGTTGCTCTGTTTGCAAGAGAAGACCTATGAAAAATTACATTACCTGTGCTAGCTTCTGAAAATCTTTTGTCTGAAATATTCCTGCACCCATTAGGCTTTAGCAAGCACATAAAACTTGCTGAAAGAATGATCTGAGTTAGGCATATTCTATTACCCCAAACCTCTAAATTTAAAATAATTTGGAAAAGTGCAGTCAGTACATTTTCATTACAAGTGTGAAGCACCAAATTCCACTTCAAACTCCGGTCACAGCTCTTGGGCCTCTCAGGCTCTGCACATCCCATCTCCTTGGAGGTCCTATCCAGGCCCAAGACCCATATACATCCCCTTCCTCCCTAGCAGGCATTCAAGGTGTATTAGAGGAGCAGCAGTCTGATTTAAATACAAAAGGACAAAAGCTGACCTCGGAATGAGAACAAAAGTAACCTGGGACAAAGCCTGCTGAGATGGGGACAGAAGATAAAAACCTATTCTAAAAAACAATGGGATGAGGAGCTAAAAAGAAACTCCAGTTTATGGTTGACTGGGCTGGAAAAACAGGAAGATTGGAAATGACCGAGCATGGCAAGGAATAAATTGTTTATATTAAGTGATAGCTGACGGTGAATTAAGCAGCAAGTCAGAGAAATGTGTCTTAAGGCCCCAGCTGTGGGCGTCTCAGAGCAAGGAGTAAGAAGGGCAAGTTAAGCAAGGGACCATGACTAAGCCCGGCGTAGTCTCTAGAAGATATTACAATTGCTAGGGGCAGATAAAATGGCAGCTTTTCTGTATGTCACCACAGTGCTGATATTACTGGGGAGGGGATGCAAGCCTTTCCAGTGTGCACAGATAAATTTTGACTGCAGCAAGGAAGCCATAGCGGAGGTTCTTTGCCAATCCCCACACGCTTTGCACAGGCTTTCTTCCACATTTTCTAAATTAGGCAGTCACTTAAAAATACAATTTAAAAGCTGAGGTTCTGGAAGCATGAACTCTAGAAAGCTGTTCCAGAGGTCAGGATCTGCAGAGAAGAAAGCAAATGTATTACATGAAAGGGTAAATTAAACTACAGCTTGATGAGGAAGGAATACAAGAGAGGAAGTAAAGGGGAAAAAAGACACCTTAGAGTGAATGCAGAGAAATATTCATACACTAAGGAAATGTCTCCACTGACTGAAGGGATACAGGCTGAGCATTTAGAATACACTCAAACGAACAAACCCTGGTATGCAGAGAGCCATGAGTGTCTGCCAGAGGGCTGCACCCGGCTGAGGGCACGGCAAACATTCAGGAAGGCTGGAAAATAGGGAGAGGTGCAGAGAGGAAAGCAGAGGAGCTCTCAGCAAGGAAGGGGCTCAGCTCTGCCAGTCAGCTCACAAGCAAAGAAACACCCAAGGTCAGCAAAAGGATGCAAGAGGAGTATCAGAACTCCCGCTTTCAAATTCCTACAGACAACTCATTTCATATCTACCTCCTCATTTCTCAACATAAATAAATTTGCAGTTCAAACTCCTGGAAGGGAGAGGAATTTCTGTCTTCCAAGCAGAAATGTTTACCCCAGTGTTCTACACAGACACACCAATAATTTGTACCATACTACCCTTGGTCTCAGTAGTTAACTCTGACAATATAAAACATTTAAGATGAAGTTTAAGGAAAGAACAGGAAGATAAAGGAATAGCTGGGAATTAAACCGTTTGCATGTAAAAGACAACAAAGTATGTCCTTAAAAGGAAAATTCTGTAAGTCCTCTGAACTCTTCCCAAAATTATTACTTCTCTATCAAAAGCCGGCATTCCCATACAGAGGAACAAGAGGAACAAGACTAGGAATGGCACTTTTAATGAAAACATGACCTCAAAATTCAGGTTTACTCATAGCCATTCATAAGACTGAGGTGAAAGAATACAAAAAGCATTCTATATATAAAAATAGTGCCTTGAAAATTGAATACATTGTAAATTCAACAGAAGGCAGAAAAGGAGTCTGAAATAATAGCTACTTATTCATCAGGATTATTAGTTGAGTGACAAGCAGCTTGTATTTAAAGTAAAATTTAAAGAATCATTTTAAAGCAAATGAAAACACAGCTTACAGAAATCATCTTGATCAATCTAATCCAACACAAAAGCCCCAAATTTTCTTCTCATAAAACAGCGATTGTATTTAAAAAAGGACCAAAAAGTACTTTCTATTATAGCAATTTCTGTTTCCTAAGTTATCACCTTATTTTTCAGCTTATTATAGTTTTGACTGAGGGAAATTTTTCTATAGTTCTTATATTGAAATTATTAATTCAGCTACAGTCAAATTGTTTGTTTTTAATGTAGATGAATATTAAAAGAAAATCCCTTTTATATGTCTTAATTGGGTTTATAATTCAGTAAGAGGCATCTCACAATTACCAAAATTAAATGACATTATGATCATATGCAGCCCATCCCCATTAGGCATTTGACACTGAGGGCTGTTACTCTGGTGAAGTTTCTTTCCAGGCCTAATTAAACCATCCTATTTCTATCGATTTTCCATTTTCATGATTCCCCCAGAAGTATCCAAGAGTCAAGAAAGCCATGAACTGTAAGCACTTAGAGAGGAAACCATACAACTTTTATTTAGCTCCAAAAAGTTAAAATGTGGGTGGCCAAGTTTCAGCGGCAAACTCGTGTTTGAAAGTCGGACCCAAGCCAGAGGAACCAAGCGATGGCTTTCCCTTCTCAGGATGAATGTGCAGGAAGGAGCAATGCAGGTGCCATGAGTGCCTCCCAGTCGTTGCTGCAGAACATCCCACAAAGCCATTTTTAACACCCACAGAAAGGAATACATCAGCTTTCAGGCACGCTGAACAATTTGAGCATGGGCAGCTCGCTCCTGTGTTAGTGTCGCTGCGCATCAATGCCACCTCAGCAAGGCACCTCACACACCCATCTTGAGCCTGGCTGAACAGCAGAACATTTTCAACTGCTTTTAAATGAAACACAATGGCCTGAACCAAATCAAGAAAGTACTGAAACGTAGCAATGAAAAATGGTGGTTTCTCCCTACATCTACACAGCAGGTCATTTTTACTGAAGCAGGTTTATAATCTTAATGTACTAATTACCTTTGATTTTCATCCTGATATCTCATGTGACCTGACCTGCCCCATGTCAGATTATCTCACAGTCACCAACACTAACATAATTCTGACACCAAGGTAAGTGGACAGCCCTGTTTGACATCACTCCATTTTCTGCTCATAGGTCTACTGGAACACCATGGGATCAGCCCACACCCCACCAGACTTGCACTCATATAGTAGCCACTGGCAAAACGTGTAGCTTATCTTGTTTTCCTACTCTGCTGCAGCACTTCGTATTTTCTTTGCACTAAAAGAGGAAGAACATTACAACGGTTGTGCAAGATGTAAACCAAAGCATAAGCCACGTTTCTGGCCTCAAACCAAGAGAATTACACCTATGCTGTATAGGAAATGAATCATCTGAGATCTTTCTTATTGCAATTTTTTCCACCAAATATGAAACAATTACTTCTTACTGGAAGCAATGGCTTTGCACTGTACTAAGGTTGAAAGCTCCGGTTACTACTTCATGTTGAAATATGAAAAGTTGTTTTCAGGAAACTGCACCCAGTTTTCATCTCAACTGCTGAACTGCCCAAGGTGAGGAGTGCATGTGTCTCTGGGCAGTCCTGAAACATCTCCATGCAACCCCCTCATCCCAACAGCTGCCAGAGACTGAGCTGCACCTGCTTGGTTAAGGTCGAGGCTCTGCAGACAAAACTTCCAGAAACTGTAATGACAAACAGCCAACACTCACACGCAGAAGCGCAGACAGACTAACCAGCATCTCGGGTGTGGAATCCTGACCACAGGTGTTTGGGGTGTGTCTTGGATGCTGCAGGACAGTTTCCCTCCCATTCCCTGGGAAGCATGGCGTGGGTCATGGTGGTAAGGCCAGAGCTGCCACTAGCAGGCTCTAACACCAGCCCCTCTGCCTACCCCCCTTCCCAAAGACACCACCTCAGCACAGCCACTGCCTCCAGAGCAGAGCTAGGGGATTTTCAGTTGCGGTTCACATCAGTGATTTCTCACCATGCACACCCTTCGATAAAAACAACATTGGCATAGAACAGGCCTGAAGCTGAACTTGCAAACTCATGGCAAGCAGGTGGCAGTGGGTGGGGAACACGATGGGACACGAACAGAGAAGGGACAGGATGTGGCAGCAGACCAGCTGTGTAAGAAACTTCTTGGTGTAATTTCTTCATATTGCATTTATATGCAACAGTTACACCAACACAGGTCCACTTTTCACATTACCCATTGAGATCAAAATAAGCCAAATAAGGAAGTGATAGTTAAATTCATCTGGTGTATGATAGGGCACGACATCTCCATGTGGCTACACTGCTTGAAGTGTTTCAGCCCTTCAGGAGACTTTCAGCCTCCTGACTAGGAAGGCTAAAGTTGAACTGGACCAAGGGAAAGAAATCTTTCGTATCATTTTACAGTTCATCCCAAAGAAAAACCATTGCAAAGTAGTCAGTCTCAAAATACATCCTAGAGATAGTTTTGTCTTTTGTATTTAAGGACTATTTTTTATTTAAAAAGTCATTAACTTCAAAATAAGATTGTGATTGGATTTGTTCCACTTGAGTGGTTTCCACTCTATGTGTGGAAATTAGCACAGCTATTTAGAAAAGAAAAACTTTCAAACACTGTCAGTCGTCTGCCAAATTGTCTATTAAACAAACAAGCTCTGAGACTGGGGGAGGAAGGACACTGAGAGCTGGAGAATATAATAGGATGAACTTCCTTGTAGGAAATTCCAGTAAATGCTACGGAGTGTTAGATAAACAGGTTAAAAGTTAGTAGCAGCATTCTGGGCATATATATTGACATAAGAATCAGGAAAAGTGTTATTCCTCACTTAAAAAACATAGAGAATACAGTCATAAACCTCTCTAGGAAGATGTAATTAATAAGACTGGATATATACAAAGTGAAAAGTGAGGAGAAGGAGGAGCACTTACAAAGCCACACCAGTGCTATCTCAATGTAGGTGCTCTGTAATGGTGCAAGATTGGGCTTGCATCACAAAGTTCGCTCACTAAATTGCCAGGCTAAGCCACAGCATCTTGAGCTTTGTTTTGCTTGGATACAGGATAGCTACAAGAAAGGACGACGTCTGTGGAATTTCATAAATGAAGTTTCTGGAGTGCAAGTTTTCGTGTCTGCACAGGTCTGCAGTGCAAGATTTCCCACCCTGGCACCCCAAACCTTCCTGTACTCCACACAAAATACCCATACCAAGTTATACCAGAGCAGTGCCAAGGGACTGCATCACTTGACTCACTGAGAGATGATTCATAGGGAACCAACAAACTTGTACATTCTTTCAAAAATTCAAGACAATATGGATACATATGTAAACACTTCAGAAACTACAGCAGAGAGCTACAAACTAGAAGGTGGCAAGTTTTAAATACTCAGGTACACATGAGCAGTATTGTTGGGAATTCAAATCCCCAAAGCAGGCGAATCCTTCCTTAAAAGCCAACACCAAGTCTTGACTCCATATTTTTAATTCACTGTCTGAATTTACAGGCTCTTACATCTACCTAGATTTTCAATTAATGTAATTAGTAAAGAAAAGTCAGATGTGAAGCAGCAAAACCTTTTATTTTGAAGTACTTTCTTAACTCAGTTCCACCCAAGTATAAAAGCATACAGCAGGATTCCCCAAAAGTAATAAATGGACTTTGAATCCATCTAGGGTGATAAAATTATTATCTAGTTTCCAAAGGTCATTGTGAAAGTTGACAAAAAACATTCAGAAGACCCATGTGAGATGCCGTGATTTGCGTTTACAGAAGCAGACAATGAGAAACAACATGGGGTCCTATACATTTACTGTAACACAGGATAGTTCTGTACATTATGTAAATTGTGAGAGTATTAGTTCACTTCAAGGAAGTCTCAACATCGCTCAAACAGATTAACCCTGGTAAGTTTTTCTGCACTTACAAGTAACTATAATGCTGACTTTGCACAAGAGATCGATTTATCATTCACAAGTTAATTAAGTACAGTTTTGAAAATTAATTACCGGCACTGCATTAAAAAAACCCTTAAATAACCTTGATGTAGTTACCACAATAACCTCCTCCACATACCAAACCTCACAGTAACAAAAATAAATAGCAAGTGCCCAAGAAACAGGAAAACATGGTTTACATATCCAAAAGCAGCTATTACTAGAAGCACTCGGAAAGGAGGCTCCAGATTAGCAGAAAGTCACAGAAAGCAGGGACCTAAAGACCCAGGTTGTGGCTGACAGCCTCCTCCCTCCTAGATAGGGAGTTGGTACTGCCATCAGAAGTCTTTTTGTCACAGCACATTTCTTTGACTACAAACTCAACTTGTGTTTCACCTAGCCTGGGCTGCAAAACTCTGGGAACTGATGACTTCCTTCCTCCCCACATCAAGGCAGGCAGCTGCTGCATTTACTTTTATTGCACAGGTCAGTTTGGCAACAGCTCACATCACTGAAATGGCACAGAGATAGCCAACTTCCTGATGTTTTAAATGCTGTGTAATGTCACAAGGAACAACTAATCCACCGAGCTTTCACTGTGATGCACATTCTACCTTGGCAGTATTTTATCAACCCATTGGCCATACCATGGAGCAGAACAACCCGAGAGTGCTGGCAAAATGACGACAAATTGATTTCAAATAGGAAGTTTTACTTATTGACAGAGAGGGAATAAAAAAAAAAGACGAGATGGCAACAGGTCTTAAGTGAAGTGAATGACTGCTGGTAGACTAAGTAATTTTCTTTCTCACGTGTAGGAAAATTCTGTCATGCACAGGACAATCTAAAACAACTCGTGATAGCCTAAATGACAAGACAACAATCAAAAGAGATGGTTTTTCAGAGAGTCATAGGCAATAAATTGCAAGGGGAAAAGACATTAAAGTTGTTATTTTTTCTCAGACTATATAGGATATTTTCAAAAAGTTCTTCCTTTTGGCTTTGGTGAAGTACAAAATCTCCAGTCATACAATCAAGCAAGAACTTGAACCTATATGAAATCTGACACACACCAGACACAATCTGTCCCTTCCACTTTGTTATCTTTACTATGTATTCCCTAAACTAAATACCTTGAGATGACTTCTCCAGAAAAATTAGTAGCACCTTGAAGTCTCATATTTTAAAATGAATTTGCATTTTTTTCTCTAATCTACCCCTTGATGAAAGAAAAGAATTTGACTTTCTAATATGACCTCTTATATATCACAGACCCTAGCTGCTGTGCTATTGTAGCCAAGGACAGGAATACAATTTTAGAATCTTTGTTATGAAAACGAAATGTACAAGCACCTGTCAGGAAGGACCATAAACACAGTTGCTTCTACCAAAAATCAAGTAGAAGGACTTGCTAACCTCAAGGCTGTTCAGAGTTGAAATTACAGAGCATAACTCTACAGAGAAATTAGAGCAGACCAGTCATTGTGTCAAAACTTAAAGGCATAAACTCATTATTTTCCCCTCACTTAAAAAAAAAAAAATCTAATTTCCACTTTGCGTTTGCATTGTTTAAGCCTTCATTAATAAATCCTCAATGTGCTCAAGTTCAACAACTTAAGAAATCCTTTAACACCAGAATCACCTTGGGGAGTGGCTGAGGTGGGAAAGTACCTCTGGAGATCTAGTCCACCTGCCCCTTCTCAAAGGCAAGGCAACTAGAACAGGATGCTCAGGGCTGTATTCCATTGGGTTTTTAATACGGCCAGTGAATGCAACTCCACAACCTAAGGGACCTGTTCCAGCATATGATCACCTCTGCTGGGTAATCTTGTGTTTAAATGGAATTCCTTCTTTTCAGTTAGTGCCCATTGCCTTTCATCCTGTCACTGGCCACCACTGAGAGTAGCTTGGTTCCATCTTCTTCACTCTCTCCCATCATGTGTTTAAACACCTCCAGGCTCAACAGTCCCAGCTCTCTCAGCCTCTTCTTCTGTACGAGATGCCCTGAGGCCTTAACCACCTTCACAGCCCTTCACTGGACCTGCTCCAGTATGTCCATGTCCTCTCATAATGGAGAGACCAGAAGTGGACCCAGAATGCCAGATGTGTCTCACCGGTGCTGAGTAGAGGGAAAGGATCTTCTCACTCTGCAGAGCTGCTTTACAGCAGGTTTGTTCCAGCCCGTTCTGGTACCCGGAATTATTGCTCTGCAGAGAAAGGACTTTGTATTTCCTTTTGTTGAACTTCATGAGGTTCCTATCAGCCCCTTCCTCAAGCCTGTCAAGGTCCCTCTGGACAGCAGTGCAACCCTCAGCTATATCAACTACCACCCCCAATTCTGTATCTCATATCAATCAAATCATTCCTTAATATTAATTTCATAAGCAAAATACTGCTTAAGTTGCACTGAAGGGCATTTTCTTCAGCCCTCAAATAATTCATGCTACTCTGTTTAACAGCATCTTCTATTTTCAAGATTTTTCCCTTACAAATACTAGCACTGAATCACATATGTTATTTTAGGTATCAGACACACCAAAACTGTTGACTGAGGCAAAAGTATCCCCACTCTTGTTCCTTTTTTTGTACATGCCAGGATGCAAGCCTCAGGGCCATCACCTCTCAGCGCTATGCTGAAAGCTGATGTGCAGTTGCTTGTCCTCTACAGACTTCCCAAAAGTGCTGCTTTCCAGGATACAGGTTCCCTTTCATAAGGCATGGCTTGCATTCCCTGTTTTCTGGCATACAACTTTGCCATATTAAAGACACTGTGTGTCTGAATGTGCCTACAGAGCAAGTTGTGAGAGCTCCATTATCATTTCCTATTCTGCTGGCAATTACTATCAATAACAGTTTTTTTATTTATTTCTGCGACAATGATGAAAGCACTCCATAGTATTGGGATTAGTGCAAATGCTCACTGGAATCAATCAAAAGGACTCTTTTCCTGCACTTAGCCAATTTTTAAACCAATTTCATATTGACAGTTACTTTTGTTAATCAAAATACTTTACAAAATTAAACGTTTTTTCTATCAGCCCCATTCACATATCAGACAGCTGTACCTTTGTTAACTTCTAGCTTTTGGCAGGAGAAGAAGGGTGAAGGTGGGAAGAGCTGGCTGTGGGATACTGCTGGTAGACACTTTTGGAAACACCACAGGCACTCTTCGCAGTGCTGTATACAGAAAAACTCCATCCTCATAATTGCACACTACTTAAACCCTAGGTTTATTTCAAGACTGTTGGCCATCCCAAGTATTCCAAAAGTTCTATGGGTGCTGGCACAAGGCTGGAAGAGCACAACATTAGCAGAGGGGTAAAAGAGACAGCACCTGGATTGAAAGCAGAAATTTGTGTGTCTATTCATGAACTTTAATTTCTAATCATTGTAGCCTAAAGTTCAGAGAAAGTCCATTTGGCTTCTTGTACTGCTGCCTTCCCCCTTTTTCCCTTTTTGCCACCTGTCCTGCTGTTCAACCATGCAGCTATTAGAACTATCCCATAGGCAATGGACAGCTCAATGGGATTTTCCAGAAGCCTGGGAAAGTCTTTCAGTGGAATCTAGCACTAAAATATCACCTACTAAAGGCTGCACTAAAAATTCTTTCCTTTAAATAACTTTGAAGAGTTATCTACTCAGTTCGGGCCCATGGATTCCTCTCCAAACGTACCTTAATCTGCTCAGAAGATAAATGACCACATGGTTTAATTGTGCCTTCTTCACAGAAGCCACAACTTTCTCTCTTGTGATCAGTACACCTTGATCCTTTTCACTTTCAAATGCAATCCCACTTATGAGTCATATTTCCCTCCTCTCACACACACTTTTCTGTCTCTCCTTTTCATCCTTTTCCTCTTGTTTTAGTAAAAGCTGTAGGTAGGGCGAACTAAAATAGCAAGTTTCACAACTGGACATGAGACATCCTTAAATTTAGATCAAATAAACCCTTCCAAAGTACACGAGAGCTTTCCATCCAGACAGATTTATAAAAGCTACATATAATTATGGAAAGGAATAGGAACAAAAATAGCCGGTGGACGATGCCCTCTCTCAACAGTATATGGATAGGAAGGAGGACAGCCTTATTCTCTGAGAAGCAGAAGAAAAGGTAAGATAAGTTGAGGCAGCCGTGGGAAGCCCCCACCAGCTCGTAGGCTTGCTAGATTGCTAAAAATCCTTGAATGTGATAGATTCCCATAGAAACCCTCATTTTCTACACTAACTGTTTTTCCAACCCTAATTCCGAACTATAATCAAACTGTAAAGCTTAGATTACCCCAGAAAACTCTACTACATCTCACTATCTGAGACTGCAAGCTCTTATCCCAGCTAAAGCAAAGACAGTCTTGGAAGAAACCTGCTTTGCCAGTCATCAGTTTGTCTTGGAAGTCTGAAATTCAAGAAAACACAAAAACCTGTTGTCTTGCCTTAACATCCATAACTCCTACCCTTTCAACAGGCGCCTGCTGATGATAGCAGCAAGAGTCATCTTACTCCTGACTTCCCTCCCACGCTTTGCACTGGCAAGGAGCCCTCACGCACTCTGTCCTGACTTGGAATGCATTCTGCAGCCTGGTCCTACGCTTTCCACCACAAACTGGAAATTTCGTGTCCACTTCAGGTAAATACATTTTATTGAATTAAATACAAGAAAGTAAATATGGCAGAGGTACAGTGCTCCTTGTGTAAAACATTGACTTCCAAGATAAACAGGAATGTTACACAGCTTTCACATATTGCTATCCTGCATGCGTTTCAATGCACAATGGTGCTAAAGAAAGTATCTGGAGAAAGATGGAAATTTTGGCAGCTGCTGAGGGGAGAGCTGAGGCTACTGGCAGCGGGCAGCATGTGTAAGGACTGTGAGATAAACACATCAGACCTTATTCACAAGTAATCAATAACAAAATAGTTACATTTGAAATCAGACAACAGATTAAAGTGAAACTCTTATTTCACAGCCCTAGGAGTTACAGGCTGTCTCCAGAGTTAGTTCCACACTAGTGGAAGTTTCCTTACAATAATGATATACCTTCTTTTAAGCCAAAGCTGAAATTCAGCAGTATATTCTGGTCAGAAAGGCAGAATTCTGCCATGGCATGGAATAAGCAGGGCCCTGGGTACTCTCGCTGTCATGCAGGCTAGCTGGCTCCACCTCGCCATTTGAGGGGCAGAAAGGAGACTTTGCTATGAGTGCAGTCATGAAACTCAACCTTCCTCGGCCAACTCTGCATGTGACTGGCATTCATTACCGCTTATCTGACCAGAAGCCCTATGAGCCTTCCCGCCTGCATAAGCTACACAACACAAGACCCTCGGCCGTGGCTGCTGTGCCTATTGGTTGTAAAAGCCATCCCCATTTCTATCTCCAAGGATTCTGTGATCTTTCATGCAAGACCACAACGCCCTTACTTTCACCTATTAACAATCAGTCACATTAATGCCCTGCTCAGAACTGTACCTGTCAGACTGTAGCTGCTAGAGCAGCACAGCCAGTCTTTCCTCTGGAGGTATTCCCTGATAGCAGTGATTGCCGAGAAGGCCTCAGTATTGCAAGCTCACTACATACATAACTTCTAGGCACAAATTACATTTATATCTTCAGCTACTTCAGTGCCAGCCATCAGCCTGTAATTAAATTACATGTAGCCTGGGAGCCTCAGTCAGGGGCTGGAAGACAAGCGTACGAGGCATGGTGCAAACAGCACTGAGCAGATTCCCAGTTTGAGCAAATATGGCCTTCCTCCATGAACTGAGGATGTTTTCAGCCATATTTACTCCTCCATGTGCTCACAAACCCACTGAAATGCCCCCAAGCCCTTCAAAGCTGGAGATGGGGAGAGCGTGCAAGTTCCCTCCAGCCACGGGCACTGCTGGCCAGGCTGTGGCAGCTGCACGCCCTCGGTAACCTAAGCAGTAAGGAGCAGCACAAAAGCTGCCTATTTCCCTGCAAAGCCATCTGTTCGGGGTTCATTCCACACAACTCCACTGGCTTCCAGGAGATGCTGAGCTCACACACACAGCGAGGCTCTTGGTCTGCCGCCACTCCAAGCAAGTGTCCCATGGGTGGGGAGAGGACATGGACAGGGACAGCCTCTGCCGGCCACCTCCACCCCATCCTAACCATGCGGCCGGCTGAGCCAGGGAGCTCGCCAGGCTGAAAACTAATCACTCAGCCAGTGTTAGCTTTCAGCTGGAGCAGTCCCCAGTCTGACAAGCACAGAAAGCTACGAGGGCAGGCGCCAAAGCAGGGAGGGAGCAAGGGAGGGAGGGCAGCATGACCCTATTTGTGGCGGCACCCACTTGCATCGCTGCAAGTTGACTGTGAAACCACATCCCCAAAGTGTCTCCCAGGATGGTTCCAAGAAATCGCCTCTGTCATGGGGCTACGTCACTTTTAGTAGCACAGATCCAGTTCCCAAATCATCTTTTCCTTCCTATCCCATCAGGCAATTAAGGCTACTCTGACTATGAGAGGATTACATTTCATTTTCAAGAACGTATAGATAGGAAATACCGGGATATTTTAGTGTCCAAGATAGACAGCCATTGTCATGCTGCTGAACTGAATGAATACATGTTGGTCTAGGGCATGATGTGAGGAGCAATGGGAAGATCTCTGACCCTCAATAACCTCCTACAGAAACCCATCATGACTGAATTGCATTGCATTTCAATCCCTGCATGAAGCTAGTGACCACCTGAAGGATCTTGACATATTTAATCCTCTTCTCCATGTTAGTGTCTTCAGAAATACCCAACGGTCTACCAAGCAGCACAACTGCTGAACAGCAGGTGACTATTGAATTTAAAATGCTGAAAGCAAGTCTTGTCATATCTACCCTAAAAGAGTATCCTCAAAGTGTAACAAGGAAGAAACTGGAACCATCAGTTAGTAATATTATCACTCTTTCCTCACAGCAGAAAACAAGGAGAAAAAAGCTAATCAAATACTACCACCTTTCTTCCCCTCTGTATTGCTTCTCTTAACATTGACCACATTTGTGGTTAAATGCAGGGAGTCAAACTTCCTATAAGCAGTGTTGTTACGGTTCCAGATTTCCACTGTGGTTCAGCCATATCACAGCTCTGGAAAGGCAAACTGGCACGTGCTCAAACCGCCACCTTCCCTTGTTAGGGTGAAAAAATTCCATATTGTGACTGTAAAAGGTTCTTTACCTGAATCACTTCGCTGGCCTGCCTTTCTAAGATTAAAGATCTTAATAGTGAACTTAAAAAACCACTTTGTTGAAACTGATATTCTGAATAAAAATGTTTCGTGAAAATACTGATGCAATTTCATCACACTAGAGGAGATGCATGTAGCCAGTTAAAATGTGCCTTCCTATTAAGACAATACTTTTAATTCAAGGTTCTGGCTGGGAAGATCACTGCACCTGCTCTGTGCTGGGGCTCATGCCCACACAGTCATGGAAAGGCGCTCAAAGACGAGGCAGAGCAACAAAGAGGATAGAAAGCATCATCTCTCAGGAAGAGATGACGTACTTGTAGAAGGCGTTCAGCATTACTCTGCAGCAGAAGGAACAATACATTTTCATATGATTTGAGCAACACTAACCAAAGAGACTGGGGCTGAATCTGGACAAAGTATCTGACATCAGCTTTTCAGGAGGAAAGCAAACTTTCCATGCCTGATCTTCTAGGCATGCCACACTTGCATGACCAGTGGGAAAGCTGGGATAGCTCTGGTAGGCAAGTACATTTGCTGGGATCTTCATGCCACCCCTCTTACGCCATTGCACTATTATGCAAGGTTCCAGATCTGTTGGCTTTTTCTATTTCAACAAGGCATTACCATCCAACAAGTCAATAAGGCAAGCTCAAGTATCTGATATTTTTAGCTAGATATGCTATAGCACCTCACAGATACTTCAAGTTTTTTCTCTGCAAGGTCTGAAGGCAATTCTCCCCTTCCCCACTGCTCGTTGAGCAGAGTTTGGGGACTGCTTTTCACACGCTGTGTCAACTGAGCTTTTCAAACAGCTGGGAACACCACATTTCTCCACTTCAAATGAAGTACTTAGATATAATCCCTGTCTAGTACAACTCGTGCTGCTTCCCCACCTTGGAGAAAGTAGGGAAGTGTTTTGAAACTGGCATTGAGGCCATCAAGAGTGAAAGGGTAGCCAAAAACTCCCCAAACTGCACCAATCTTTAGGGGAAAGAAAAAGCCTGAAATTCTGATCCTTTCTTACTGAAAACATAATGATAACTCTTGAATCACTTCAAAACAGAAAGACCTGATTTTGGCCTTAGAAAAAGGAGTCCATCTTCATCTCTGCATTGCAGATGAGAACAACCACATTTTTGCTTGCTCTGACTTATTGCTAAACTGATTATTCTCCAGGACTCAGAAAGAGGGAGAAAGGAGGAAGATTGTAATCACCCTTATAAAATTCTTTTAATTCTTTTAGGTAAAAGAAGTGAATGCAATCTCACTTTTCCTAGCAACCCTCTTTCCTAATTCTGAAGCAAATAAATCACACTAAGGATAGTATCTTGAACATATGGCTCTGAATAAGGGGGATTTGCCTGCTTTTCTCTTCCGTCTTTTTTTCCTCCTGTAAATTAAGTATGCCAGTCTCTGGAATTCCCTTCAAATTCCCTGTCACAGCAAAAGGGGTATGTGTGCCCCTAAAACACAAATACCACCAAAAAAATTCCTTTGTAACTACTAACTTAATCCTGCCCACAGAAGGCTGTACCTAAGTTTAATATCTAGCCAACAGCACACAACCTGTTCACTACTGTTGAGTTCACTTCCCACATATTCAGCAAACACAATGCCACCAAGACGAGAATAGGGAAGGACTTCAGTGCGCCAAGACCAACAGCAACATGAAGAGCACCTTTACAGATGAACGGGTCCTAACAACACTGGAGGCTGCCAAATGATCTTGCATCTTTCTTTGCCATCTCTCTTGTAAACACCTACAAAACACATGGCTCCAAGTACAGAAACTCATGGGATGTTTATTTTTTTGCTCTTTGCTTCTCCAAGCCCAAGACACCGCATATTATATGGCCTGGGCTTTGAATGTTCCTGTCTTTCTGCAGAGCAGCTGAAGCAGAGGACCACTGAGAAGGATGCTGCTAACCCCTAGATCTGGAAGGGCCTTCCCATAGGTGCCCTGCAGGAAGGGGGAAGCACCCCCTGAAGTTCCTCATTCCCCTGCCTGCAATCCAAGAAGGCAGCTGGTGACACTGCGTGGAAGACGATCACAGAGAAGTTAGCCAGCAGGAACAAAAGGATAACAAGGATGCCAAAAGCCAACGGTCCGCATTTTTCTTTTTTTTAGTAAGCAAAAATAAAACCAAGCAACACAAATGTGACTAGCAACAGAAATCAGGAAGGAAATGTAAATGATTTTATAGAAAGCGTGAATCAAAGTCATACCAAGAGCCACCTGAATGTTTCTCTATCATAGGCAATTTCTCATGTTCTTTTATGTCATCTTTGCAGTGCCAGTTTTCGAGAGAACAATTCTCAGCTCAGCACGACAGAACAGTAATACCGACGGGCATGCAGAACATTAGCATGTTATAAATAAACTGCTAATTTGAGGTGGGAAAAATCATCAAGGCAGCTCTTATGATTAAGAACCAGAGAAAGAAAATGAGCAATTTGCGTATGCTTTCAGGACACCGTATTTTACAAAAAAAAAAAAAAAAAAAAAAGAGCTTTCTCTGACCCCTAATTCCTGAGGCGAAAAAAAAACAAACTCAAACTCAGTGAAATACCCACTGTTGAGACAAAGAAGCCAGTGAAAATGCAATTATAATTTTTAAAGCCTCCCTGCACTCAAGTAGTAAGTTGTCTTTTTTACTGGCTCAAAGCATTTTGTACTTAAGAGTACTACAGCCGGGTTGTGAAGTTTCAGCTTCCTCTCACCCGACTTGCAGTTTTACGTAACTCCCAAGAGACACTTTTTGGTCACAGATACCATGCAGCTGAAAGGAAAAAAAAACAACCCACCCAAAAAAGTACGAGGTGCAGAAGCATTACACAGCAATTTGGATCCGGGTTACTTAGAGCCACTCAATAAAACTCTTACCATGAAAAGTAAAACTTTATTCCGCCGAGCTGACAGCCAGGATTATTCGTGCCTGCGATAGCCCTGATCACCACCCTCCGTCTGCCCCGTGCGGGGTTCCCTTCCCACCCTGTCCCCAAGTCTGCAAGGACAGATAACTCCCTGCCACGGCACGGCTGCCACCTCGGGTATTATTTCTGTACCACTCCAGCATTGTCGCTCTGTACCAGCATGACACTTACTAAGCATTGCTATAAAAATTTCTGCGAATATCTCTGTTTTCCATGAGCAGGGATAATGGCCTCATTGCAATAGCCTTGATAAAAGCTCCAACAAGACAGCTTTCAGATATCACCACACAAAAGCCTTCTGTGAGAGCTGTAACCAACATCAATTCCCGCTATGCGAAGACATTAGACAAAGTGTGAACTAGCTTACTGTATGGGGACAAAAAACTGACTGTCAATGTGTGGGACCAACGCTGTCTAAAAACACAACGCTGGCAAGGCAAAATAGCACCAGCATATATACATGGTAATTGCCATTTAATTCCAGAATTAGCAGCACAAGAAAACAAGTACTGAAGGCACTATTAGGTTACTAGCATCACTCAAGGCATTATAATTCCATATAATTCCATTTCTAGTGTCCCTGGTTGGAAAAATGACTCTAAAAACAGCAGATGTTAAAAACACCCAAGCAGAAGGTGAAGGAAAGCCCAGTTTCCATTACAGAAGCACTTGGAGAATGCAGCAAACCCTTCAGATCTACTCTTAGAGCATGTATTTTCCTGTAGAATCATGGAACAGCTTAGGTTGAAAGATCTTTAAGGTCATCTAGTCCAACCCCCCTGCAATGAGCAGTGACATCTAACTAGATCAGGTTGCTCAGAACCCCATCCAACATGGCCTTGAATGTTTCCAGGAATGGGTACCTATCACCTGCCTGAGCAACCTGTTCCAGTGTTTCACTAGCCCTGCTGTAAAAAACATCTTGTATCTAGTCTAAATCAACATTCTTTTAGTTTAAAACCATTAACCCCTAATAATCATAGAATAACCTGGGTTGGAACAGATCCATGGGATCATTGAGTCCAACTCTTGGCCATGCACAGGACAGCCCTGACAATCACACCATGTGCCTGACAGCATTGTCCAAAGGCCTCTTGAACTCTGTCAGGCTTGCTGCTGTGACCATTCCCTGGGGAGCCGGTTCCAGTGCCCAACCACTCCCTGGGTGAAGACCATTTTCCTAACACCCAGTCTAAGCCACAGGAGAAAACCTGGGACACAAAAACCACTATTCCAGCTACGGTACACGATGAAACCTTTTCTGTGCATCATTTTGTACTTTTTGCATACCTAACTGCTTACACTCCGGTAGCATCCAAAAAGTCAGAAGCCTATTGTGAACCTCAATGGACTGCACCAATATAATCGCTGGGCCAAGAGATAAGGTTTTTACTTCCAGACCTGAAATTTGCCAGATGACACCTCTTAAATGGGAGTCTAGGAAGGAGGGATGCAAACAAGTCTACATGTCAGTTTCTTTCTGAAAAACATTTGAAAGGCAAATTTGAAAGCTAAATTTTTAGGCAGCATAGTACACTCACCCTATGGAAAAGTGTTTCACTCTAAAATTACATCTGTACTTTAAAATGTGTAAAAAATATGAAATCCTACAGTGCATATTCAGTGGCTTGCAAAAAAAATATATCTGTTACTGCACTCCAGTTTTAGTAAGGATTTTATAACTAACGGGTAGAACCAAAATTAAGACAAAGTTATATTCAGAGAGGACTAGTAGAGTGGACTAATGAGCCTGACATGATATACAGGAATTAGACTCTTGCACTGCATGGTGTGCACCATTGAGTCCTAAACCAGAGACTTTTAATGTCACATTAATTAACAAGGAAGGAAGTTTGCCAATGAGTTTCTTCCCCTGCCCCCCTTTTCTAGCACTAAGTTATGCAATATGCAACAACCTTTGAACCAACAGCTGTACAACAAGCAAAAAAACCAAAACCAGAATAGCATGGTTAAGACGGGAATGTCTTTCAAGAAGTTTATTAATGAAAATCACTTTTAGAATCTATGCATACATAACCAACACACATACCACAACTCGGGGCAGGAATGCTGGAGCTGAAGCAGCCAAGGCTAAGCAAACATCTCTTGTTGCTTAGATTCCCAATACAACTTATTTTTTTACCAAAAATAGTTCTTTACATGTTTTCTACAAGTTTTCATAGATCTTTACAAAACAACTAGTGGCTTGCAAGATCTATGTGACAGGACTGTAAAATTCCATTGCAAAAATAAAGAAACAAAAGCCAAAATAATAGCAGCCTCTGCTCAAGATACCAAGGATTCAACATCTGCAATACTGCAAGTGCACATCACAGGAAACACCCCATATCTTCTTAAAAATCAGATTCTAGACCCTTGAAGTAAGGCACCTGAATATGCCGCCAGCCTTAGGTAGTGGATATTTCTGGGCTTAAATGCAGCCAAATACAAGATGGAAGAAATCTTGAAAGTAACTGCAGGTGATCAAATTAAGTCTCCTACTCAAAGAAAGCAATGAAACAGGATACTGGTTTTACTTTTAGAGGCAGGAATAAATAAAAGCCATATCTGCCCACATAACTTAGCACACTCACAGAAGAGATGCCAGCTGATTCTGAAAAGGTGATTTTAATGCTCCACTTCTCCTTCCTAGCTTAGTCCTACGCTGAAGACCTTGGGCACAAAACACCTGAGAGCTGCAGGGCATGCATGGGCAGCAGTGACAGTTAGCATGTTAGTTTTGACACTGTCACAGGTCAGGTCAATAACTGTACCACATTCAGAAGTGGGATAGGAGACTCATGACACACACCATTAACCTTAGGCAAGCTCAGTTTGCAAACAACTACCAGCACACTTGCTATGCATTCATGTATGTATAAAAGGGATGCTAAAACCCATGAAGCAGTACTCTTTTACCACACAACAGAGGCCATTTTCATTAAGCTCTGGCTTAATCAACACCTAGTCAAGCTCTTGCCTTCTCCCTTTACAGGGTTTGCAGATGCAAATATTTACCACAGCACATGTTGAGCTCACAAGGCATTAAGAAGTCCATGAATGCCACTAGATCCAGCAAATAACAGCAGCATCCAAGCAGACAGCATAGTACTTCAAGAGACACCCATGCCAGGCACAGCACTTCCAAGTGTGGTTTTGGACCAACTTACTTGAGGAAAACAGAAGTTAAATAGTTCCTTTTTAAAGATGTGATAAATTGGGCAATTTTGCCAAGCCTGTCTTCAAATAGAACTGAAATGGAAACAGAATCCAAATACCTCACCAGCAGCACCTCCAGCACTGCAGCAGCCCCATCCCAGAGGCACAGTCAGCCTCCCTCCCACTGCACACCACTGCCCACAGGGAACATGATGGGGGTTTCTTCTCCCCAGAACTACACAGTCCTGGTCTTGAAAAATAATGCAGGAAGTGATTAACTCTGCCAGCCAAAACAAAAGCCTGAAGTCCAACTTAGTCATTTGTAAGGATGAGAGTTACCTCCATACATACACACTCAGTGCTGCCAGCTGTAAATGAGATTATTTGCAGAGACTATAAAACCTGGAGATTTAGTTACTCTAAGAGCCTTCCATCTGCTGAAGCCCTGGACTGGGCAGGGCTGGATCTACATTACCACCACTGGCACAAGAAAACCACCAGAACTAAAGTCAGAGTCTCCAACTCATCCTTAGCAAGGCAGCTCCACCACAAGCCAGGACTAAAGCCTGAGCCACCTTCCCACCCCTGCACACCAGCACCAGGACCAGCCCTGCCACCAGAGCCATGGCCAGCAGCCCAGCAGACACCTTTGGAAGTGAAGCCTGAAAGATGCCATGCTTGAAGCTACCAAGAAAAGCTCCTGCCTTCTTTTCACACACACCACTCTCATTCTTGGTGCTCTGAACAGGACAATAGGATGGATGGGCTGAATTTCCCTCCCACAACTACACCAGGCCTACTCGCCTGCACAGGACTGGGCTCTAAAGAGGAAAGGTGCTACTTCACTTTCCTTCTTGCAACCTACATTTCATAACAAGCTATTCCCACAGCCGTCATGCCTACTTGTACCCTCTGTCCCACACCTCCCATTCCTCTCCCCAGGGCCAGGTTAAGACCTCATGAAACAAGCTGGGTCTGAAAGGGTCTCTGGCTCCTGCTAGACCTGCAAAGTGAGTCTACCACGTGTTCAAAACATCTTTCAAAGCTGCCAGTCCACAGAGGTTTCAAAAGTAAAAACTCACAATTACAGACACACTTGTTTTCACACCCATGTGGTTCCTTTATAAAAGGACACCTTCATCTTTACACTAATAGTTTTCATTTCAGGAGAAATGAATTGTCTGGCACCCTTCAGCTTGGTGAAGACATATGAGGACAGAAGATAATTTATCATAAACTGTGCAGAGAAACATATCTGAAAATCATTTTTCCCTACCACAATATCTAGGATCACCCAGGAACACTACAGACAGCATGTTCAAACTGGAGGGGAAAAAAAAAAAAGGCAAGGCAAGAAACAAACAAAATAGTTTTTCCTTTCAGACAAGAGAGCTAAATCATGGCTAGAACTTGTTGCTACCTAAGGTCAGAACTACAGCGAGATTCAAACAGGGATTACAAAAATTACCGGCCACTGGTAGCTATAAAATCCTGACCAAGAAAGTGCTCTCCTGAAGCAAGAAGGGCTTTCCTGTGCAAGCTCCCTTCCCGTGTTCCTTCCTCAAACGTTTGCCACGGTTGTAGTCAGAGAAGTAGTGGGGGAACCCTTCATCTTGTAAAATGCAGATGTTCCCAAGTTCAAACATTATTTTCCTTTTAAATGCTTGCACATAGTCACAGATGAACGCACAGTAAAAATTAACAGAACAGCACCAACATACCTGGCATAAAATGAGAGGAAACAAAATGCCTGTAATTACTGAACCAGGTGGAGCATCCTCTACATAAAAATAAACTGGCCATGAAGTGACCCCTATCCAGCTTTTGGTAAGTAAGGTGGTGGTGCAAGGAAAATACATTCACAGAAAGAACAAGTAAGAGCAACATCATAAAATGGAGGCTTGCTGGGTTTATTTAACACCTCCACACCACTGCATGGGCAAGTTCCTGTCTCCTTCCTTCATCTCACTCACCTCATCTTGGGCCCAAGATGCATGCCAGACCTAATGCTCAGACCCAGCTCTTCTACCTTGTTAAAGCAGCAAAAACCAACCCGTCAGCGCAGCCAGGTGCTCCTCAGGCACAGTAGTAGGAGAAGAATACTGTCTGGCCAAGGCCAGAGCAAAGGAGATGATACAGAGGAGACAGTGAGGGACAAGCCAGCCTACTCCTTCCAGCAACAAGTAAAGCCTTTGAGCAGCTCACCTGTTCATGGAACCCTGCCAAAAGCCCTTATCATTGTTAGGCTACCATACTCAGGAGTTCTGGTGCAGATGGAGCCACACCAGCACAGCTGGACTCTGCACGAGGATAGCGAAGCCACCATCAGCAAGCTACAGCCTGTTCCTGTAGGGTTTTATTAGGAAGCCCACTTTTCACAAGATGTTTGTCAGTGTGATTAGGGCTATCAGGACTTGCACTTCTTTGAACTTGCCTCAGACAGCTGCACCCAAAGGACCATGTGGTACCTCCTTGGGCTCAGAAACAGTGTGTTGCTGGAGGAGAGGGATTTAAACCAAAGAAAATCCCTTAAATGCTATTCAAAAAGCAAAGGTCCCAGACTCATACCAACATTCATTTCTAGTAACACAAACTACCAGGCAAAGAAAACAGGTCTGAATATGAAAACACCTGTGTCTTCACATACAAACCTTTTCATTCCTGCAAAATAAAGAAAAGCTACTAAGTGCCTGCTTCCTTTATGTGACTTACATGTTCTTCTCCCATACCTTAAATCCTTGTTCATTATTTATGTCCTATTTGGCTTGCTCCTTTACATAACACCTAGGAGAAAGACTGTGGGTTACCCCATTTTTCTCCCTTTCCAGCTGTGTCTTGCTGAGAAGAAGGGAGGAAGGAAGAGGTACTTTCTAAATCACCAGAAAAATGAGAGGGGTACTAAGTATTCAGTTTGGAAATGTAAATCCTCCTGCCCCCTTCTGAAGTATGCCGAACCAGCCTCTCCACAGCTCATGTCATCTAAAGGCCACAGGAGTTCTCTAAAGATATTGTTGTTAAGAGGATTTAGCCCCTTTTAAAAAGGACTTAACATGTGGGTGGTGTCTCCATTTAAGCATTTTCTCATGGCTAAGAAAATGGCCCTCTTCTTAAAGGCTTATCTTTATAACCCAAAGACAGTAAGAAATTCTCTACTGTTTGAATTAGAAACATTTTGAGCAGCTTGCTTTTATAGCAGCCCCATTTCTGAGTACAGGGATTTGCAAATGGTAGTGACTTTCTCACACCAAGCGAGAAGGCAGCACCAGTGAGAATGCTTTTGGGGTACCTCATCAAACATTAATTTCTCCTGCATTCTCATGAGGACCCAAGCTGATTCACAAACTCACTGACACTAAAACAGCATGGTGTCACAACTCCTGTGCCATATCCCTGGCCACCACTTTCCCTTGATGGTCCCTGGCACTTCCCAGACCTGCCATTAGCTGGTTCAACCTGCTTGCCCAGCAGAAAACCTCTATTTATTTAGGTCAGGGTTAATTTTCCATCCTGGGAAGCCTGAGATTGCAGAAAGAAAAAGGCACCAGCCCCCAGCAGGGTGCAGGAGAGCATGGGAGGATGCAGGACTACTGCCCCTTGCCATGGCACTGACCCTGTCTCCACAAGCTCAGGCTCTCCCCAGGGGTGCAAGCTGATGGTTGTTTTGCAAGGGTTAATTCTTCATTACTGCTTGTGTTTAAGCCATAGCAGGGGTTCAGACCCACCCAGTGACACTTTCTATTAACTCCCCAGGAATGGTGCAAAAGCTCCTCAAGTTGAAAGGGCAGGCAGGCTGGGTCACAGCCTCTCAGACCCAGGTGAAGCTCTCCAGGGTACACGGGCCTGGTTAGCAACCCTCAGCCACAACCGCTGCCACAACAGGTGGCAACAGAGCAAGGAACCGGCTTTGGACACTATGGAGACGCTTGCTTGGGACATGAGGAGTGTGCAAATTCTCATCAGTGTGGGGCTGGAGAGGCCTGTTGTTATGGACTAGGCCACTTTTCAAGGCTTTTCCAGCAGCATTACACATACACAACCACAGATAAAATAACTAACAAATTCCCAAGGGGAAGCAGCTTACTTGGGCCACAGAACCTTTTTCATTTGCTCATGTAGCTGAACATGTCCCCAAACAGCCTAAACGATACTGCTGTACTGACTCTTTTCCAGTCATACCATAGTTTATATTTGGAAGTGATGGGTGGGTTGCCAGTGCAGTTACATCTGCAAGGCAAGAGTATTTTCATAATCCTAACCAGTGCAGGTGTGCTGGGCAAACTTTAGACCTATCCCTGCAGTCTTTTGCATAGCAGGGCCTTGTTTTCAGGTGGGGGGGTCTCAGACTCCATCCACTACTTGCAACTCAACTAATCAAGAGCTAAATTTATATTGGTGTTACTTGCCTGAGCTCATTGCCTCAACTACCCAACATTTTCTCACTCCTTTCACCAGTCCCTAATATTAGTTTCTCAAAAATGCTCTGCTAGGAGCCAACAGCAGAACACCCTTACCTCCCAGTCCCCAGAAAATCCTCCATGACTTTTGAGGAAAACTACCCAGAAGCCGCAGACCTTCGAAAGGGTTGGATAGTGTCCCTGCCAAGCAGTTTGTGGCACAGAAATACAAGGCAGAGCACTAGGGTGCTTGAGCCTGACTTCCCAAAAGATGGATCTGCAAACCGGCCCAGCTCCAAGAGGGGCACTTGCGACATGAGTGCGGTTGTCAGGGCAGAGCAGGATGCACAGCCCCTTTCCTGGTGTGTGCCATGGATGGCTTATCGCCCTGGGAGGGTGCCAGCCAGAGACTATAGATACCGCTGGCCTGACCACTCTCTTCCTCCCTCATCCCACATCCCACATCTCTCCCCAAAATTCATAAGGGAGCTGAGGGTATACAACAAGCTCACAACTTGCATGAGGACTTTTTTTGAAGGCAGAGGCCAAAATCACTTTCCCTGCTTTCCAAACCTTTAAGGTGAAAATAAGCCTTCACAGGTTTATAAGGCCAGGAGTTCCTCCCTTTAGAGAGGTGAGCAGGATACAAAAAAAAAAAAAAAAAAAAAAAGGCACAAAAA